>SRMA01026987.1:108676-191730 GCA_007224835.1 Danionella cerebrum
TACAATTCCTTCTCACCTTCCCTCGTGTCTAACCTGGCATACAACTCATCATATGCTTTCTGTTTGGCCTTTGCCACCTCCCTCTTCACTCTGCGCTGCGATTCCTTGTAGTCCTGTCTACTTTCTTCAGTCCTTTTGATGTCCCAATTCTTTTTAGCTAGCCTCTTCTGGATGATGTCCTGTACTTCCTCATTCCACCACAATTCCTTATCTTCTTTCCTCCTTCCAGCTGACACACCTAGCACCGTTCTACCTGTCTCCCTGATCACCTGGAAGCTCTTCCTGACTACCCAAAGCCTGTCTCAGCTTCTGTCTGAATTTCACACAAACTTCTTCCTTTTTCATCTTCCACCACTTGGTCTTCTTTTCAATCTATAATTATTCACCATATTACATTCATTTCCTGTCCGTTCACAATAAATGCAAAAAGGCCAAAAATATTGTGCTGTAAATATCTGAAAATGTTGAATAATTTTACGCTTGTCAATCTTCAGTTAATGATCAATAAAAACCAGAGAAGCTGAACTCACCGATCAAAGAACACAGACACAAACAGATCCAGAATCTCTGGAACATCTTCAAGGGTTTGGGTCAGCGATGCTGAGAGAGGAACTCGTCGAGAAGCTTCCGTGAATAAATGAGAGATGAGCAAATCTGAGGGTCATGACTCATGACCATTTAAGGCGTTTCTCTGAACTCGACATCTGCTGCTTCCTGTTTTATCAGAAAGGAGATGATGCAGTCGTCACTCACTGAAATGTGTTACAGACATGAGCTCCTAATATCTCTCTGTTCTCTGTGCTGCTCTCGCTGTGAAACCAAGCTTTCAGATAAAACATCTTCATCTCGTTTCAGAGCTTCAGTTCACACAGAGAGAAATCTGCAGCTACACATTAATGACCTTCCTCTCGAATCTGACCATTTTACAGTTTAAAACCCTCTTAAATATTGTGTTTTACGTCTGATTTCCTCAAGAACTTCTGAGAAACTCCACCCAATGTTCTTGAATATTCAAAAGTGGTGATCACCACATAAACATCCACCCAACTCTCTCACTTCAGATGGAACACAATCTCTAGCGAGGGCCCTTCTTCATCCTGCACTTATGGACCCATCCACCACCTGAACCAACTTCCTGATGAAGCAATGCATCATCTTCAGCCAGACCCCAGCTACACTCAATGGTCACTTTATTAGGTACTTGCTAGCGCAGGGTTAATCGCAAATCGAGTTTGCTCCTTGTTAACGGGAGAGCATCACGGAGCTGCTGCAGATTTTTCGGCCCCGCATCCATGATCCATCCGATCCATTTGAGTACAGTGAATTTATCATCATGTTCAAGAAACCAGTCTGAGATGATTCGAGCTTTATGACATGGTCCTGCTGAAAGTAGCATCAGAAGACAGGGAGTACCAAGTAACCCTAACTCCGCTTATGTAAACAGATACAGTGGCCAGTCAATGGTGATTATTAGTGATGCGTGAGGGCTCAGACTGAAAAAACACGGCACGAGTTTTGTTTGCTAACAATTACCGAGAACAACAGGCTAAAAATGGCAGACAGGAAAGCAAAGAGAAAATGGCCAGCAGAACAAAAAAGGCATTTGATAAAGCACAAAGTCAAACTCAGGAAAACTAGGGATCTCTGGAGGGAATTAAGGGGTCGAGGGCAGCTAGCATCAGGCGCTTCTGTTTCTCCTGGATGGGTGAGCCACGTATGTTTGCTTTGCTTCACATAACAATATATTATACATCCTTTTTCATGAATATAATCAGATTCTTCCATAGAGATGCGTGTGGGAGGCGGGGCTATAATAGTGAGGAGACTCCATCGGTCTACTCTGGCAGCGTGTTTGTTTTTCTGATTTCAAACATCGTCTCCCAAAGATGGCAAAGCGCACCTTTAATAAACTTGTATCGTCAAAAGTGTGGAGTATTTACAGCTTCGACGCTCCAATGAAATAAACCACAACTCTTCCAGTTCAGAGAGCTGTCAATCCCAGTCTCACTAGCCAATCAAAGAGAGCCTCTGTTAAGCTCCACCCTCAAAAGAGATTTGTACCAGAAAGATGAACCCAGTTCACACATGTACATAAACAAAATGTCATTTTATAGCTTTAAGTTGTTGTTTTTTTAACACATTTTTTTTTGTTTTTTTGCACAAACCTAATTCCATAGTTAAGATTCCGTCAGAAGCAGATATGAAGCGGGTGAAAAAAATGTAGATCTGAAAGAGCTCTGCTTTAATTTAGGTACTTTTACTCCTGTTTTAAAGTATTTTACTTAAATTTGCGTATTTAGCAGTTCAGAGTAAACACAACTAGCAGTTTGCCAGATTAAGACGTGCATCGAAGAGGCTCCTACAGAATAAATTCAGTGCTATAAATATAATTTTTTTTTTTTTTTATGTTTTAAGCTAGAACTGTGTGAGTGTTTCATTAACCCTTCGTTTCCTGCCACCGAACCCAAGTCCTCCAGCATTTACCTGCCATGGTGCTTTTTAATTTAAATCAAAACACTTATACCTCAAATTCCAACAATAGAAATGGAGTTAAGGCAAAACTAACCTGAGTTTTTGTTATATTTTTTTGTAAATACTGAGAATTTTGTGACTGAGAATGCTTTAAACAACTTTATTATTATAGTTTTCATTGCTTATAGTTTTGAAGTTCTGTCAGGTTGCTGCCACTTTCTCCATCTGCTGTTCTGAGATCAGTTCCTTTTATTATTTTGTTTCTTCTTGGGGCCGATGTGAGGTTGCCTTGCGCTGAACGTTCTTGTCATGTTTGTGATCTGATCTGAGACAGATATCTTACTCCTGATCAGCTCTCATGGGAAGTTTCATTTCTTCTTTTCCTGTTCACAAAATACATGTCGTCTCTGCTCTGTGATTGGCTGGATGTGATTGTCACGTCATACCTCGCGTTCTTCCCTCGTTATTCTCTTCGGCTGGTTGTAACCCTGTCCCCTTGTTAGCTTCATTTCTAGATTAAAAGTTTGGTTTCTGGTGCATTAGTTTGTCGCTGTGGGTGATGCCGGATGCTTCTCTTGCTGGTCGACCACTTTTTATCAAGTTCTGGTGAAGGACCTGCTTCTATTTTGTAGTTTAGAAAAAAGAAATGCAGACCATGCATGATTTTTATATTTGGGAAAGTCTGATTTCGTTTATATACACTGAACAAAAATATAAACGCAACACTTTTGTGTTTGCTCCCAATTTGTTTTGGTATGGGGACTCAGACAACCAGTCAATATCCAGTGTGACCACCATTTGCCTCATGCAGTGCAACACATCTCCTTTGCGTAGAGTTGATGAAGTTGACTATTGCGGCCTGTGGAGTGTTGCTCCACTCTTCTTCAATGGCTGAGTGAAGTTTCTGGATAATGGCAGGAACTGGAACACGATATCGTATACGCCGTTCCAGAGCATCCCAAGCATACTCAATGGGTGAGTATGCTGGCCATGCAAGAACTGGGATGTTTTTTTAGCTTCCAAGAATTGTGTACAGATTCTTGCAGCATGGGGCCGTGCATTATCATGCTGCAACATGAGGAGATGATGTATGGGACAACAATGGGCGTCAGGATCTTGTCATGGTATCTCTGTGCATTCACAATGCCATCAATAAAATGCACCTGTGTTCTTTGCCCATACCATAACCCCACCACCACCATTGGCTATCCACAACATTGACATCAGAAAACTAAATTTGAGTCTTAGTGTTAATTAAACTGCAGCCTTCTGTACTTAATACTTATTGAGAAATTATGTAATACTTAAATAAGCAAAAGCATAGAGCTCTCTTTTCAAGAAGAATTCACAAGAATTGCACAAGACAAGAATAACAAATTAGAAGTCACTCTCGTTTTTACAGTGCATCTGGAAAGTTTTCACTTCACTTTTTCCACATAAATTATTGTTACAGCCTTATTCCAAAATGGATTAAATTCATTTATTTACTCAAAATTCTACACACAATACCCCATAATGACAAAGTTGAAACATATTTTTAGAATTTGTTGCAAATTTATTAAAAATACAAAATCTGAATTACATATACATATTCACAGCCTTTGCTCAATACTTTGTTGATGCATACAGTTAGAATAAAAGTACGTAGTGTGCTTTGAAAACTGGTGAATAAATACTAACTATTAAACATGAAATTGTTGATGTGTGGTTAGTAAAATAACCTTAGTATCAGGTGTGCGTGCAGGGGAAGTGTTTAGGATCTTCTTATCCTGCTTGAAGCTAATTAGATTAATTATCAGACACTGTCTGTTTCCAAGCCTAGTTTTGGTTTCGTAATTAAGAGTTGATTTTCTTTTTGTTTTTAAAAAACCCATATCATTCTCATTAAATCACACATCGATTCACTCAGAATATTAACAGCAATTAGCATGAACAATAACTGCTCTTATCATTACAAATCCAGAGACTTTGCAGCCTTTATTCATTTCTTCCAGCTGCTGATGAAAGAGCATATAGTTTGGGAAAGAAGTATTTGGATTCTTGCAGAGAAGTATTTATCATCTCTGTGTATCCAGAGATGATAAATAGACACACGTGACAAAGGTTAAAGACAGAGCTTCATCCGTGATTTTACAAATAGTCATAATCTCAGTGATTCAAGCCACAAATCTATTTTGAATCTTTTATCAAACCATAGTGATTGATCTGGGTGGTTTAAGTCGGTTCATTGTGACTTAAGTCTGTTTGTTACTATAAGAACTTGTGTACTACGCTCTGAAAGAATCCATCCTTCCATTTTCTTTCCCGTTTAATCCCTTCCTGCAGCCTGTCTCCAGCGCACATCGGGTGAGAGGTGGGGCACACCCTGCACAGGTCGCCAGTCCATCGCAGGGAAACACACACATGTTTGACTTTCTTCTCTTTTAAAGTTCTTGCTCTTGTGATGATGTGGAAAAAGGTCTTGAAAAGTTAAAGTGAAAGTTGAAGAGTAGTTTTAGAAAGTGAAAGTTGTACGGCTAACCATCGTTAACGTCATCCTCAGGCAGGGAGCGTCATTGCATCAATATTTCCTCGACACAAACGAAGAGCATCCAAAGATTCATGCGGTTCTCAATTTGGTTCTGTGTGTGTAGAGGCCTTTGGAGTGTGACGTCATTAGCTGAGTGGCTTGCCTCTCTGAGCTTTGTGATGAATTTCTTGATGATTATGGGCTTCCTGAAAGCTCAGATGTGACCGATAGCCTTGAGTTCATAAGCACCTCTCTTAACTGGAGCACTTTTGGCACCCGTATATCAACTCAGCAGAATTTTATGTTGAAGTACAGTGTGTTACTCTGACAATAAACCTTACCAAACACTTCCTCATACTAAAACATTTTGACAGATTTTTGAACCACGTAAGATCCATTTGAGGTCGGTGAGCCAAACCATGATTCATAAATATGGTGCACTGGTGATTTGTGATCAAATTTAGATTTTAAGTTTGCCTTTTAGCACGGAAGCTTAAGTTCAAATATATCCATCACTCTTTTTAAATCAAGATGTAAAATGTTGGTAATTGTCTGGGATTAATATAATAAAAATATGTCAAGAACACCATAAGTGAATTCTAATATGCATGGCTCAGGCTTCTACGTCTGTTTCAGGGCATTCTTTATCCAGGGAATGGTTGAGATTTGTGTGAAAGCAATAGTTCTACGTATAAGTAGGCACCAAAAGTCAGGATATGTGGCTCAATAAGGATGCCGTCTGTTAGTATCGCCATGTTGTTACTGTTTGATCTGAAGAGTGCAGCCATAACTCATCCTCTGGGCTGCATGTCCGTACGCAAGAAGGAAGGCTGTTGTTTTAGCTTCAAACATCTGTAGTCACAGCGTTAATTCTTCAGATGTCAAATCTGCAGGGGTCTGCCGTGAGAGCAACTGGTGCGTGGAACACCTTATTTAAATACAATTTTACATGCATTTACGACACAAATTACATTTATTTTTTATGTAAATCTGTACATCTAGATTTATATTCATGTTGGTTTGAAAACCAACATATTGTTATTTGTCTTTTGCCTCAGTCAAAAAATTATAAACGTATCTCCCCCTTTTTTTGATCACTGACAGTTCCCTAGCAACAAAACTGTTTACCCTAACAACCACATTTTCTGAACTCCTTCTCGGCTTTGAAAATGATGTGAGTTGGTTTAAATAACTTATAGTGACAACGGCAGCTTTTTATTGTGTAACTGACCCCTTCCATTGCAACCAGAATGTTTTCCTTAGCAACCAGTTTGTCCTATATATATATATATCTCAGCTTTGGAAAATAAGGATAAATGGTGGTTAACGCGTCACTCATTGTAACGCTGGATTTTAATCAGCATTTTTATAAGTTTGTGTGCAAACGAGCTATCGAGCGATCATTTGTTCTTTTTTGTTAAAATCTTTTTTCACGCAGGGTAATTGTTGCATAAAACTACAGGTGGAGTACAGATCTGAGTTCTATGAGCCCAGTAAATGTCTCCCCTCTCAGCAATGACTGATTGTTGTAAATATTTTATTCAGTAGTAGCCAAACAAATCAAAGATTATGTGTGATTGCATAATAAAAGTGTCATCATTTTACACCAGTAGAAAAACGCCCACAAGCAAACTTAATGTGGAACTTTGAAAACCAAACATAAACAACCATCTGTTTAAACAAGCAAAACACAGTTTTGAAAAACCCAGTTGTCTAATGAACATACATTTGAGCTGTTTCCCCATAAAACATGACCTTGTTATAATAGAATAATAAATATTGAACTCCAAGCGAACTGTTAATTGGATTGTTGGCCAGCCAACGTTAGCTTGCATTGCATGCCATGGTATGAACTTTCCTCTTTCTTGTAGTTTTCCCCCTTACATTTCTTTAAATCATTATCTTGCTCTTTTTTGAGAAATAATTCATTTTCCCTAGTGCTGATGCTTTAACGTTACCTCGGCTCAGACACATGGAGTGCACCTACAGCCTCACTAACATAGCATCTTATAAACTTTTATAGAACAAAAATATGATTATTCTGTATTATACATACTTTATCTTTTTGGTGATTTTAATGGCAGCTGTTGAATTAAAAATGATTTGTTATTGCATCAAATCCATGTCACCCATGTCATGGACGTAGGGTTAGCACAATGTGGTGGAATGACCACAACACCCCCGAAACTCTGAAGGGTGCTTTCACACCAACGTTTTGAAAATCCCTAGGGATGGGAACGTGGTCGGCCATGATTTAATGAGATGCTGCTCAGATGCTCCTTCTTAAATATGGTCTCAGGTGATCATTGTTAACAGCCAGAGCACAATCAAACACCTGAAGATATTGCGGTCCCCGAAATAAGGAGCAACGTCACGCTTCTCGAATTGGTGCCTGTGCCCACAGCAAATTCTCATGAAAAGCACACTGTGAGCCTTAAAACTGTGAGTTTTATCAAAATATCTACATCACAAAATGTTTTGCTCTTCAAAATTCTTTCAGTTTGTGCCCACGAGTGCTGCGTACAAATGCAAACAATGCTATGTATATATGAACCACCCAAAAATTGAGTACATGATTTAGGTTACAGTCTTCAGCTGACAAAAACTATTGTTAACATGTTACTATCTAAAAAAGGTGTTCTAGCTGAGCTGACCACATTAACATTGATTTCTATGGGACTCTGCCCACTTTTGACTAGCCTGGAGTTTTAGTCCCTTCCTGTTAGCATCTGGAGGGGAATTGGGAGGGTACAGCTTGTCCCTGAGGCATCTCTTAAACCTTTCGTGTTTTTTTTTCCTTCAGCGGAGGACACCTGTGGTGGAACCTTCCGTGGCACCAGTGGATCCATCTCCAGTCCAGACTTCCAGAAGGACTATCAGAGCAGTGGCGAGTGCACATGGACCATCCTGGCTGATCCCGGAGACACCATCTCTCTGGTATTCACAGACTTCCACATGGACAGCAAGCTGGACTCTCTGGAAGTTGAGGGTTCTGATCCTCCAACCATATGGTCAGTCTCATACTACAAAGATGATTCCAAGAATGTTGTGAAACTTCACAAATTGTTAATAAAAAAGGAATGTAATGCTGTGGTTCCAAATATCAGCATTTTATTCAACATAGAACATAGCAGACAATGTTTAAACTAAGAAAATGATTAACTAAATGGGACAATGAATCTCCCTTTTAAAACTGTGATATTTGCAGACACCTGGGGAAAGACAAGAGAAAAGTTTAGGAAAGTTGTCCTATTTAATACAGGTTTAATACTAATAAGTGTAGAACTGATCCCTCAGCTGTTCCTTATATGTACGTTTAACTTCTTTTTGCTACCTTTTTTTGCCAATATTTGGTCTGAAATGTCAAAATGTCAGCATTTTATGACAAATCTAAATTCTATTGTAAATAAAAAATACGTTTGTGAGTTTTGAAAAATTTTTTGAAAAGCAGAAATCTTTTTGGATTCAGATTTGTAGATCATCACCAGTGTCATCAACACTGGTCATTGATATAGACTCGCTGGGACTTTTTTTATAAAATGACCCTATACTTAAATTGATGTGCTTTTATTGTCACAACTCTACGTGATAATGTTGTAAAATGTTTTTGGTGCAAGATTTGTTGGACCCTTGGAGAGGTGGGCGGAACTGAGAGGGTAAGTTGGGGTTTGCTCGCGGTTGAAAGGGGATGTCCGTGTCTGTTGGGTTTGGTTTTACTGTTTTCTCTCATTAAAAAGGACATTCTACAATATCTCCGCCTGTGCTCCCTGGATTAAACGCTACAATATGTGTGGTTGCGTAGTAGGGGTGTAACGGTTCACGGTATGTATTGAACCGTTTCGGTACGGCCTGTTCGGTTCGGTACACTTGCGTACCGTTTCGGTTTTCAGTATTTTTATTAAATAATATAAATCTATTATTAGCTCAATATTAAGCGCAGCGGAACAATGTTCCTAGGCGAGTTTCCGTACGGACGCTATTGAGTGACGAGCACGAGCACGAGTAAGAAAATGCCATCATGGCAAAAGCGAAAGAGAAGCCAGAACTTGAAGTCCCTCCACCTCACTACGCTCTCCTGTTTGGGAACACTTTGTCTTCTCTGTTAAAATACATAACGGGGATAGACGAGTGGATAAATGTAAAGTTGTATGCCGACATTGTTCCATGGAGATCAGGCAGGCAACACATCTAACATTTTCTACTGCTGGAGATATTGTCACTGCAACCAGATCTATGCTCTCTTCAGAAAATGTGGATAGGTATCTATCCTATCTATCCTAACTAGTTGCAGTATTTCATTTTTTATTAAAAAAAATGTGTTTTTCTTTATAAAGAGTGCAATTTATTTAAAATATCACCCAAATGTGTCACTTTTATTTATTTTATGCAAGAATTCTATTGTGTATTGGCAGCTTTTCAAAATAAAGATTATGTAAGTTCTTATTGTTTTGTACCGAACCGAATGAACCGAACCGAACTCTCCAAGACACTGTACAGAACCGAATACGATTTTAGCGTACCGTTACACCCCTATTGCATAGTATTATCACATCATGTCATTATCTACCTGCACAACTAATTTTTTTTTTATAAATTCTTGAAACATAATTTCAACTAATTTTTACCAGTTTATTTTTTAGAGTTAAACTTGAATTCTGGAGTAAACATTTGTTTTTCTCTTATGTGTGAAACCTCTGTATTGACATCTTCTGTGAAAGTAAAAATTTTAAATAAAGAAAGCCAATGTATCTGTTTACAGAAAGCGATCTTATAATAACCTGAAGCTCCTTTTTTCACAAACAGATGCATAATTAGTTATAACACCCTCATAGTTGGAGATCATTAAGCAGGAGATTTGTGCAGGTCAATTTTTAAATAAGATGCAACTCCTTTTTTTCTTATGTGAAAATAATCTTCTCTGTGATGGAAGAACGAGGTGGAAATGTGTGATTTATGTGTTAGATTGTCCAAAAGAAGGTGGCAGAACTTCTATCAGAGCTCTGAAATTGGTTGGGAGGAGAAATTATATAAGAGCGGATGTCCTTAACATGATTCAGCTGGGACGAGTCAAGGCTTTGAAAAAGGCTCATTTTACAGTCACTGAAGGTGATGGAAAAGACTGACTGATTGGAACAATGAAAAAACAACATTGTCGTTTGTTGATGAATGTCTTTGCAGAATAATCGATGTGACAAAAGAGAGGAGTTTGAAATGAAAGAAGTAATGGCAAACGTAATAGGGAGAATGAAAGAAAAATCAAGATGAATGAAGCTGCAGGGCTTTAACCTTCTCCCTGCAAACAACATAATCTCTGTTCATGTCTGTGGTTTTTATATTTCTTTCTTTCCTTCCTGTGGGGCACAGGGAAGTGGGACAAATCTCATAAGCAATGGCCAACAGCAGACAGGGCTGGCATAAGAAACCTCTGAGGAATGAATTAATATGAAACATTTCATTAGTTTGTGTCTGTATATGAAACCCAATACATTCTCATTATATATCCTCTATTATTTATCATATACCGGTATATACCTACAGACATGCAGATGCACTTGGCACAATTCCAAAATTATGCTTTTGGGATGAAGGGGCGGATATTTGTTTCATTACTGAACTTCCTAAAGTGTTTACTCCAAGTTTATCTTTGACTTGGGACTTGTAAAGGAGGGACTTGATCCCACCTAGTCTTAATTACATGTATAAATATTTTCCTTGTTTCCTGTGTTTCATGGTCAGATATTGTTTGAAATGCCCCGTTATTTGTTCTCAGTTCTATGTTTCTTTGCTGTGCGTGTGTTTGTTACACTGCGGTTTTCATGACACCAACTTTCCCATGCCTGCTGTTGAAGAGTAAATGTTCATTGTCATCTTCTGGTGAATTACTCTTTCAAGAATCTGAAGCAGCATGAGCAAAAACCCTGACCCAGAAACAACCATGTTACACTTGCAAAACGTGGCCCCAGGTGTCTCATTTAGGTCCTGTAGCATGTTTCATCTAAGACAAAAACAAAGGTAATGTACTTTTCCAAAGGCATGAGAGAGAGAGAGAGAGAGAGAGAGAGAGAGAGATATTGCTTTTGAACACCCTTTCACTGAGTGACTTGTAACTTACAAGATGGGTGTTTTCAGCCGCTCCCACAAACACAGGGAAGTATGGTGGAATTATATAAAGGTCATTCTAGCAAAACTATTGATTTGTTTGTTTGGCTTGAACAATATTAGAGGGTAGAAGTTCATTCTGCTTCAACAAAACATGGCTTCATTTGTCATGTCAGAAATGACTCCAGCCAATCAATGAAGCGCCCGACATACAAGGTCATCATCGATCAAGAATAGTCTCCCCACATCCTTTGTATGTTCTTATACATTAAATATTCACCTGTCACTATTTCTATATATGTTCTAGCCATCAAGCAGTCCGTCCTTCTGTCTGTCCTTTATGAATCAATCCATCTTTTCATGTTTTCCATGCCACTCTTTCCATCGTCTGTCATGTTCTTTAGTTCCATGTGTCTGACTGTAATCAGACTCCATTCAGTGATAGTGAGTGAGGAATGAGTCACATGGAGTGACTAGAATTACATACAGATTTGCTGTTGGGTGCATCTGACCAGTTAATGATTGCGAAAATACCCTAGCAACCACAGCGAAACACCCTAGCAACAATATCTCACTCTGAGTGAAAAGGCTAAAATCTTTTTAAAATATGTTTTTATACACATAATAAAAAGGCTACTGGGGCTCTGGAGGAAACCTGTCAACACTCAGTCTATGCCACCAATGATGCGCAGAAGGACCAGCCCTTTCATAGCAAAACTCAATGTTTCAAGACAATCTTCACCTTTTGAGGGCTTTCATTTCTATGTTTAGTTGCCAAAGTTCTGCCAACTTGCTTTGTTTAGCCTTGACAACTCAAGTAAATGACACAAATTATCTAAAGCAATTATAGTTAACCCTTAGAATCCCGGGGCGTTTTTGAGCAATTTGCTAAAGTAAATTACCTTTCAAAGGTAATTTTCAGTTTTTGTGTCAGTGCTATATCTATCTATCTATCTATCTATCTATCTATCTATCTATCTATCTATCTATCTATCTATCTATCTATCTATCTATCTATCTATCTATCTATCTATCTATCTATCTATCTATCTATCTATCTATCTATCTATCTATCTATCTATCTATCTATCTATCTATCTATCTATCTATCTATCTATCTATCTATATATCTATCTATCTATCTATCTATCTATCTATCTATCTATCTATCTATCTATCTATCTATCTATCTATCTATCTATCTATCTATCTAGAGTTATACCTTCTTTGCAATACTAGAGGGCACTAATGGTACCAATTTGAGGTGTGTAAAGTGAAACTGACAAACAATTGCGCATTTTCTCACATTTTAATTTGAATTATCTTGTAAATTATGTGTCATAACTCTTGTAATGTTTGTCTAAAACCAAACATCTCAACGCTAATAACCTTTTTGAAAGCTACACATTATATTTGAAATCAAAATTAAACATTTGCTGGGTCGCATCATTACTACTAAATTCAAAACATGTCTTATGATTGGCACACGCACCTGTGCGTGCAGAGACGTGTGAGGGTTAATCTCAGAAATCTATTGCTGCCTTGATATTTTGTGTTTTATTGAATTGGATGTTCTTTTTATTTGGGAGTACTGGTTTTTATGTTTACAAAAATACACAATGCCACAAGAGAATAGCAGAAGGACAAGAGTCTAGAGCTCTGGAAATTTGTGACTGGATGCAGCAGCTCATTTTGTCAAACTGCCTGGTGATGCGAGGTCACTGGTCACCATTTCTCCTGCCAAAACTGACTGTGTCTCAAAACATCTTCTCTTAGTGTCGAGAACTCAAATCAATCTGTCATCTTTTAGGTCAAAGGGTTCAGTCTCGGCTTCAACATTCAATGATGCCTTGATGTTTTACAATCCTATACCAAAACCCCTCGTTTGCCCTTTTCAGCTCTACAAAACTGACAGAGTTTGAGTCCAAAGGATAAGTGTGGTTTTCTGCAAGAAATGACTGGATTCTTGGATTTCACTTCAGTAATTTGAGCAGACCTGATTGGCAGACAGTGAGCTAGAGAGCTTCAGCTTATTTTAAATGTATTTATAAAAAGATCCATCGTGGTCAACCTGGATAGAACTAGTTTTGCAGCAATTTATCAAAAAGCTGAAATTCCATAGTAGCAATCGAGCCAGTGCCATTTCCAGAGGTAATGTTTCACAAACGGTAGATTTGCATATGTCAAGTTTTGTGTCGTGAGGAGCTTGCTTTCTGAATGCAGCCAGTTTGAGAACGATCATTACAACATAAAAGGAAGTTTTAGCACCTTAGTACCTGCGGGCAGGAATACTGCGAGCAATGGTGATTTAAGATATTTAAATTTAATTTACAATTGTTAAAAAACCACAAAAGGAACCTGCACGGTGCTCTGATTTATGATGAGCGTTGAGCTTGGGTACTAGCTGGATTAGCAACTACACGTTGAGGTCTTGAGTTTCCACAGTTCAAGCAGATTATAAACGGTTTGTTTTTCTGCATCTTCTTCCCAGGTTATCAGGCATAAATGTTCCTGTGCCCATAGTCAGCAACAAGAACTGGCTCCGGCTTCATTTCATAACAGACAACAGCCACCGCCACAAAGGCTTCAGTGCCCAGTACCAAGGTACATTTTAAATAGATTTTCTTTCAAAAAAGAATGTGATTTGCATTGATTTCCTTCTTCCTGTTTCAAAGAAATTGCTCAAGTACACCCTGAGCAAACAGCATGGAGCAATATCTTGTGTATAAATGATGTAGAAAGTACTGTAAACGCTTTTGTGATGTATTAATTGTATATGTTTTTTTGTCATTTTATTTACCTTTCTTGGACAGTAAAACGATCTGGAGACTTTAAATCAAGAGGAGTGAAGTTATTACCCGGAAAAGAGAATACAAGTAAATTTTCAATCAGTAAGTAACTTAAAATTCTCTCTCTGCTTTGCTCACAGCTTTTCTCATTATTGCTCAAATGTCAGTGATAATTTCAGCACATCTGTGATAATTATTTGATATTGACTCAAATTCTTTGAAATGGTTTTCTTTTCTTTTTTTCAAACTTCAAAGCTTGTGCTAAAATAATACAAAAAAATATCATGCATAAATTAGCATTTCTTTCCCTGAGATCAGCATTACCAGGTTAGAAAGGGTCAGTTCTGCATCTTTCTTTCCCAGTGCACTGAAGCTAACACTTACATACATGGCGAATGTAATTTAGCCAAAGACAATAGTTTATATATATATTAGGGGTGTAACGGTTCACGGGGATGTATTGAACCGTTTCGGTGCGGCCTGTTCGGTTCGGTACACTTGCGTACCGTTTCGGTATATTTTTTAAATTAAATAATATAAATTTATTATTAGCGCGATATTAAGCACAGTGGAACAATGTTCCTAGGCGAGTTTATGCACGGACGCTATTGAGTGACGCACAGTAGAGCTGCACGGGTAGCTGTGAGAAATGGCAACAGCGAAAGAGAAGCCAGAGCTTGAAGACCCTCCCACCTCACTACGGTCTCCTGTTTGGGAACACTTTGGCTTCTCTGTTAAAATACATAACGGGGATAGACGAGTGGATAAATTTAAAGTTGTATGCCGACATTGTTCCACGGAGATCGGGCAGGCAACACATCTAACATTTTCTACTGCTGGAGATATTGTCACTGCAACCAGATCTGTGCTCTCTTCAGAAAATGTGGATAGGTTAATCTTTTTAGCCAAAAACTTGAATAGTTAGTTTTGTTGATATATAAGCTGAAGCTGTTGCTAGTGTTAAAAGTTTTCAGGTCCTAACTAGTTGCAGTTTTTCATTTTTTATTTAAAAAATATGTATTTCTTTATAGAGTGCAATTTATTTAAAATAACCCCCCTAATGTGTCACTTTTATATATTTTATGCAATAATTCTATTGTGTATTGGCAGCTTTTTAAAATAAAGGTTTTGTACTGAAAGTTAACTGAACCGAGCTCTCCAAGACACTGTACCGAATATATATATTAGTCATTATTAGTGATTAACATGATACACGTATATTATTGTAGTTAAAATACGATGTTTGCTCCTGAACAAAATGAACAAAGAAGAATGAGTCAGTTATGGTCTTAAACATTTTCGTCAAAACTTGACAAATACTAGATCAGCATATGTAAAGAACAGATAGGAACATTCCAAATGGAAGCCAATCAACAGCAAGGCATCCGAGCAAGTCAGCTAACCCGTACATTAGTACCTAGAACACATGCTAACGAACTTAGGGCAGGTTCAGATGAATGAACTTCTTTAGAGGAGGGTGTTTTTAATCTTTAACCCTCAGAAGTCTCTGTATTCACCAACTGCTTTGAATCAAGTAGGAATGTTTAATTTTCATTTCAAATATAATGGGTTTCAAAAAGTTGCTTTGATATGTTTGGATTTAAAGGAATATTAGAAGAGTTATGACAAATTTTCAAGAGAAATAAAATGTGACCAAATGCAAAATCAAATTTCAGTTTCATTTTACAGACCCCAAATCGATGCCATCAGTGCCATCTAGTGGTGAAAAGAAGGGATAACTCTTGGAAGTACAAGACTTGTGATATAAGTATATGATTAAGTATATAAGGTTTAGGAGAGGTTTGGCCGCTTTTACAGTTTTCACATTGTTTTTAATCATAACAGATGTTCGTTCTCAAATTTTTATATTTTTGCAGGGAAAATATGACAGAATATAATATTAATACATTAATATATATATATATTTTTTTTTTATGCTTTATTAGAGCAAATTGTTAAGGAGTAAAAAATGCTCAAAAGGCTCTGGACTTCTAAGGGTTCTAAGTCAAAAACAAAGTGTCTGTTTTTTACCGGACTGTGTTCCACCAGCTGGGGTCAGTGAATGAGAAGGTTCTGGTGAGAGACTCACTGCCTCTCTAAGAAACGCTGGTCATTTTCTGAAAGAAATCCTCTGGTGGAGATCGAGTGCTGTAAGAGCTTGTAAAGGTAGTATGGTGCTGACCCTGTGACTCTTCTTTACGGGAACATGGTGCTTCAGTGGGAAGCCAGTGGAAAGGAATGAAGAGAGGCATGACCTTCTGGGTTCCATGAAGATTCTTCAGGCCGTTGAAGTTCTGTATTACTGGAAGAGGCCTGACTGCACAGAAACAAAGTCTAATGAGAAGAACGGTGCAATAATCAAGTCTAGATATGTTCAGAGCTTGAACTTGAACAAGAAAGATTCTAAAATCCTCATTTTCGACACGACTAATCTGATCCATATACGTAACAAGCAAAAATATGTGAGATGTGTTCATCTTTGGTCACCGCACACGGCGTGATTCCAGGAAATCTTTCCCTGGCAATTTTACTAAACCAGCCAATAAAAATAAACCAATACCGTTAACAGGAATATACATCAAACCATGGTTCTCTAAACCCAGCTCTCCTCTTGCTAGAGCAGATGGAAATGATTTGGGAATGATTTCTTGCAAACATGACGTGAAATTGAAGAAGTCCTGTTTTTCTGGCTATACATGCAGCACATTCATAATGAAATGCAGTGATTCATTTTGCCCTCCACAATGTAACACTCCAAACACTTAATTACAACCGGCTAGAGTTTTTATGAGCCTCTATTTCCGAGCGTCTGTGCCAGGCGGAGGAAATATGAGTTCTGATTGAATTATTGGGTCGTATTCAGAGCCCCAGTCTGCTTCCAAATACACCCTCTCTAAAAGGGAATCCTGCCTATTAAAGCCCAATGTTGCTCCGTTTTAGTCCTCCCCCTTCACCTAACACCTTGCCTTGCCACTTGAAAGCGAGTGGTAAGGTGTAGAGCTGTAAATAAACACCTCAGAAATAAGTGACCCCTAGAACTGCTGTGAATAGGCTGTCGCCTTCACAAAGAATCAACCTTTTTTGTGAAAATTGTAGTTATTGAGCGCCGATCTGAGAAAATTTGTGATTTTTCAAGCGTTTTAGAGGATGCTCATGGCTAAACATAATTCATACGCCCGTTTTAAAATGATTTAAAATAACAAATTGCTTTTATATGTTTAGTTCTGTGTAAAGAGTCAACATTGCTGATTCTACAGGGAAATCCTTTACATCCCTTCATTTGTAATGCTCTTTGCCCCAGGCTACATTTTAAAGATTCTAGATAGATAGATTACCCTTACTTGCTTTAATCAAAGGAGATTTGGGACAGCCCTTCCCTTCCAGTGAATTCAACAAAATACTGATTAAATATCATTGTGCAGCTTTTGATTGTTGTTTTCAATGAAAAATCAACACGGTGCGTGTTAAAAGCCTCTAGGACTTTCTTAATGACAAGAAACAGAAAGGAAAGGAATAGAAACGTGTTTTCAAAAGTACAAAAAGACCTTATTTTCATCTGTACAGCAGGAGCCTCGTGGGTAAACACTTGCATGTACATTCATAAATATAATAATAATGCAAGAACACCCTTTTAATTATCAGCTTAAGACACTTTTAATGTTAAAAATGTTAACGTGTATTTCAAATTTCACAGTTTTTACTAACAAAAACAAAACAAAAAAATGTACTAAATTCAATTAAAAACAACTCCCCTTTCTTACCAGACCTCAGCATTGACCAACTGTCACCGTAGAAATAAAAAACTTCCACATTTAACTTCCATTGGATCAGTTTGGCGACCTGTGCGCGGTTTACCCCCGCTTCTCCCCCGATGTGCGCTGGAGACCCCCTGTGACCCTGAAAGAGAATAAAGTGGGTTAGCAGATGAATGAATGAGTGAATTTTCTGTCTTTTTTTTTTAGCAAGTGTGTAGTGGAATGTGTTGAATAAGTCATGCAGTCTGAGAGAAGAGGAAATACTGCCAGTTCTTTTATTTCCACCCCTGAAGAACCCGTCCTTTTGAAACAATACAAAAGAACAACAATACTGAACAAGAGTCCTGTTGCCAAGTGTTTTTATTTTTATTATTTGCAATAAATGTTTCTGTTTTGGGTTGCTATCTCTCTCTTTCTGTTTCAATGTATTTGTTTAGTGAGTTAACCCTGCCCTCTTCTATCTTCATCTCAAACATTCCTGAACATAAATAAATGGCCAAGCTGTTATTTGTCCTCAAAAATCTTCTATGTATTATTACAGGTATTTTAGTCACAATCACAAGCTGAGTCTGAATGGCTTGTTCACTGGTCCAGGGACTTCCACTTGTGCTGTGCGGCTCTTTAACATCCTGCTCACATCATCAGAAAAGCATCTTTCATTTCGTATAATAGTATAAGCAAGTGGCATGGTGGTGCAGTGCATAGCACCTTGGCCTTCCAGTTAGAAGGTTGCCGGTTCGAAGTTTCCTCCACAATCCCCAAAACACGCGGTTAGTTTAATGGAATAATCTAAATTCCCCTGAGGAGTGAATGTTGCCCTGCGATGGACTTGCGACGTGCTTCAAACAATGGTATAAAGCTATTTAAAACATCAATCAATATAAAGTGTGATAATCGTAATTAATAATCGCAATTACAATTTCAAGGCAATTATCGACAATTATGATTTTTGTTTTAATCGTGCAGCCCTACTTCCCATCGAACATTTGGATGACGTGTAGAGGCCTTAACATTTTGTCAGTGAATAATTGTATACTCTATACAAATGTTTTTTATCTTGATGTTTCTGTCTTAGCCTTAAGTCTGCATCTCCTCTCACTTTGCAGTAAACGAAGGAATGGTTAAGCAAGTCTCCAACTTCTGCCCAGATCCCGGGGAACCAGAGAATGGGAAGCGAATAGGAACAGACTACAGGTACTTTTGATACTTTTACGTTTAAACCTACTGTGTGGCTGGATTTCTTAAATGACATTCAGAGAAACACAAATGCAGCTTCATTTGGGTGGCAAGGGGCGTATTGGTGGCGTTGCTCGTCCTAGAACCAGAAGGTTGGCGGTTCGATCCCTGCCAGGTCCATTCTGCCATTGTAGCTGTTCTGGCCTCGGGCAAGCCACTTCACCCACATTGTCCTGTATGGACGTGTGTGACTGGTGGGGTGTGTTTGGTGGTGCGCAGGAGCCCTTAGGCACAAAATGGAGGAGTGAACGAATAATGCTCTGAAAATTATAAAAGCGTATTATTATTATTATTATTATTATTATTAAAAAGAATAAATAAATAAGGTAGCAGATTTTATTTTGTAGCAAAGGGTTAGGTTAACACTAACCCAAAAATTGTTTTCACATAAAAAGTCATTATTAACAGGTACAAGAAGTATACTTCCTTTTGTGCATATACATTTACAGAAAAAAACATAAAAATAGATCATTAAATATAAAACCTCACACTCAAAAGAGAAATAAATTAAACCAGGTCCAAAACATGCAAGTTCAAGTTCAAGTTCGTTCATTTGTATAGAGCTTTTCACAACAGACATTGTCTCAAAGCAGCTTTACAGTAAACCAACAAGTTTAAACTCAGAAATTAATAATTAATAAGTCCCTGATGAGCAAGCCTGGGCGACTGTGGCAAGGGAAAACTCCCTTTTGGAAGAAACCTTGAGAAGAACCAGACTCAAAAGAGGAAACCCATCCTCATTTGGGCGACAACAGCAGTGTGATATATATAAACTATAGTATAAACAAATGATATGGTAGTATAAAGAGATAATATAGTATAAACAGATGATGACTATGTTAGGTGTAGGTCTAGGGGGCGCCGGAACATCTCCAGGTGAATCTGGTTGTTAGGGTTAGGAGCTGGTTAGCGGAGCCAGGGGGGTGCCGGAACATCTCCAGGTGAGTCTGGTCGTTAGCGTGAGGAGCTGGTGGGCGGAGCCTCCGGGAGTCTCAGGATGAGTATGGAAAAGAAGAAAAGAAGAGTGGAGCAAAGAACAAAGTGTAGCTGCTGTTCATAATATTAATACAATTTAATGTAAGTTTGCAGTTATTCGAGGTGTTAAGTATAGGCCTTGCTGAAAAGATACGTCTTTAGTCTACACTTAAACTGGGCGAGTGAGTCTGAGCCACGGACGCTGTCAGGGAGGCTATTCCAGATTTTAGGGGCTAAATGTGAGAATGCTCTACCGCCTTTAGTGCTCTTTGCTATTCGAGGAACTACTAGAAGTCCAGAGTTTTGGGACCTTAAAGTGCGTGTGGGGTTGTACTGTGTTAGGAGGTTTGATAGATAATTGGGCGCTAATCTGTTTAGGGCTTTGTAAGTCAATAGCATTATTTTGTAATCAATGGGAAATTTGACAGGTAGCCAATGTAAAGACGATAAAACTGGGGTTATATGGTCATATTTCTTTGTTCTAGTTAGAACTCTAGCTGCTGCATTCTGCACTAACTGTAACTTATTTATTAATGATACTGAACAACCGCCTAGTAATGCATTACAATAATCTAGTCTCGAGGTCATGAATGCATGGACGAGCTTCTCTGCATCAGATAACGATAACATGTTTCTAAGTTTTGAAATATTTCTGAGTTGAAAGAAGGCTGCTTTTATGATATGACTGATGTGATTTTTAAAAGATAAGTTGCTGTCTAAGATTTCATTTGACCTCACCAAGTGTGATGCTTCTCCTGGTTTTGAGGAGATGTACATCTGGGTATCATCGGCGTAGCAGTGGAAGCTAATTCCATGCTTTTTAATAATATTACCTATAGGAAGCATCTATAATGTGAAAAGCAGGGGACCTAGAACAGAGCCTTGTGGAACCCCATGTTTTACTTGCATTAATGTAGATTGTTCTCCATTTAAATTTACAAACTGGTAACGATCAGACAGATATGATTCAAACCATTTTAATGCTGATCCCTGAATGCCTATGAGCATTTGTAAGCGATCTAATAGGAGGTCATGATCAATAGTGTCGAATGCAATGACAAATAAAATGAAAATTCTATATTAAAATAAAATCTTTCTGACTTGATGGGATATTTTTTTCTCTGCCATTATTGTCGTTGCGAGAAAGAGCTTGTCTTTCAGAGTATTTTAGAAACTGCTGAACACAGAGCCAACTTTTAGGTTTACCAAATATGGTCAGAAAAAGTGAAAATGTCCAGTGAGCAGCAGTTCCGTGGGCATAAATGTTGGTGCCAGAGTTTCGGGTAGAATGGCGACCATTGCCATCCCTTAATGACCACAGTGTCCCCATCTTCTGATGGTTTCTTCCAGCAGGTGAACGCTCCATGTGATAAAGCAGGAATCATCTCAGACTGGTTTCTTGACGATGAGTTCAAATGTTCTCCACAGTCACCAAATCTCAGTCAAGTAGAGCAGCTGCGTGATCACAATGTAGGCTCTCGTGTCGATATGGAGCAAACTCTCTTGAGTTGTTGAGTACAATCCATGAAGTATTAGGACAGAAGGCATGAGCAATCTAATCTGGTTCTAGAAAGATGTATTTAACAATTATAGATAGATTTCTGATGTTGTATAGCAGTTTTTTGTTTTCCAGATCTTTCCATTTTGGTATTTGTGAACTCGTCACAGATATTGGGTGTTTTTTCTTACCCGATTCTCAACCATATTTGTTTTTCCCAGCATCGGTGCGACTGTTCACTTCATCTGCGATGGTGATCACGTCCTTCAGGGGTCCAAGAGCATCACATGCCAGCGAGTGGCTGAGGTCTTTGCTGCCTGGAGTGACCACAGACCTGTCTGTAGAGGTTCGACTTTTGTCTCCAATAAACAAAGCGAGTCTATGATCAGAGCTATGGATCAGCTGTTGTTCTCCCACTGTTCAACAGCATCCTCTTAAAGAATAATCCACTTAAATATGATGTTGTTTTCTTTCATTTAAAAAAAAGGCACACACGTATTCTGCAAAGCTTTTGAGATTTATTTCTTGCATATGTCAACAGGATCATATAGTCATGTAATCGTGAAAATGTCGAACTCACATCATGTATACGATCATTCCACACAGACAGATATAGTGTTTTGATCATAGTGATGATTATAACTGACTATTAATAAAAACCCAAAATTCAATATCTCAAGAAATTTGAATATAGTGAAAGGTTCAATATTTTCACATTAAATGTTTAGTTCTGCAGGCTACACGACTATGAGGAAGACTGCTGACTTGACAGTTTGACCATTGACACCTTGAGACCATTGCAAAAGAAGTGGCAGTTCCCAGAGCGCTGTCTCCGGGCACATAATATAGAGGAGAATGGAAGGAAACTTGGTAGTTGAAAAAATTGCGCAAGCAATAGGCATAATTACACTCTGGAATGGAGTGTGAAACAAAACACATTAAAGAAGTGCCGGAGACTAGTACCGGAGACTGATTTACAGCATTGCAGTATTGGGTGCAGTATTAGTCCGTGTGGAATGAATGTGTACATCAGTCAAAGTTTCACTTTTTGAATGGATTTACTGAAATAAATAAACCTTTTCATGTTTATCTAATTATGTGACACTTCAATCCCATCAATGATGAACCAGATTTTAAAATGTGTTTTCCAGTATCAGTTATTCTCAATATATTTGCGCTTGCTCACTCTCTGACTACACTACTGGAAATAATAATGCCTGTCTCTTGTTCTCTGCAGTTGTTGCTCTGTTGTGTTTTAAAACAAATTGTTCACAGATTTTTCTCTACCTTGCTTTACAGTGAAAACCTGTGGCATGAACCTTTTTGGGCCTTCAGGAACATTTATGTCACCAAATTTCCCCATTCAGTATGAGAGTAACTCTCAGTGTGTTTGGATCATCACAGCCAGTAACCCCAATAAGGTACAACACAAAATCTGCCACATGCTCAACAAAGAATGCGAGCAACTGGTTCCAGTTGTTTTTATGTTTGCGGAAGCTCTGAGATCCTAAATCTTTAGCATAACCCACAGGAAAAGGCAGGGGTGCAATTCAATCCAGTCATCAGGGCATCGGAGGAGCGTGTTCTGAACTTGGAATAATGTGAACCTTGACATAGAATGAAGCTTCCATTCATTTCTTTTGAAGATAAAATGGTGCTACTAAATAAATGTAATTCTAAACCCCTAAGCCCTCGACCCACACATCGCCTTCAAGGATTTCACGGTGGTCAATTTACCCAACGTATGTTTTTAGACGAAACAAGAGTACCCAGAGGAAACCCTCCTCAACCTTGGGTAATACCGACTGGCCTCAAACCAACAGCCCACCCTGAGGGCAAACACCCAGTAGACGAAGATGATTGCCTAAATGATACAAATAATTGTGTGTATTTTTATTTGTTACAACTTTATAGAAAATAAAGGAAAATATAGAAAACATTTTTTACTGTTCCACCCACTCAATGCTAGCTCATTAGGAACGCTGAGTTCTTCTAGTGAAAAACAACATCACACGCAGCATTATTTACTTATTTCTTCATTTTACCCAATGGAATGGCACTCTTCAGATCCTGCAGAACTCTTCATGAGGGCTGGATTATTGTGTTAACACAATAAATAAAGATTACTTTTATTGTTAAAGTGATAACTTCTATATGGACATTTTATATCTAGCTAATAATATCATTAACCGCTTGGTGAAATTATATGGAACTTGTGGATCTCTCGTATTGCTAATTAATTTAGCACGTGTTTCTATTGATGAAATTCAGTTTATTCAGTTTATAAACACTCACTAGCTTCAAGATAAATGTTATTTTACCCTTATGTATCCCCTAAAAATGCTTCTGCCAACTCTAAAAAAAAATTTTGTTTACTTTTTAAAAACAAGCCATGCTGTTTTTATAGAAAGATTCTTAGATATTTAACACAATAACTTGTGATGTATGTTTCAAACTTTTAATCATATATATTTCATTGTCCCCTGACAGCGTTGATCTTTAAAGTTTCCCAGCTTTTAGTTGTAATTTGCATGAACAAAAATGAGCCGCCAGACACAGAAGTGGCAGACACTGAAGCACCCTCTGTATCCTCTGTAGAAATGTTTCATCCGTGACGTGGTAAACGTGCCAAAGGGCCAGATTCCATGGTATCCAACAAAATATGAGCTCTTGAAATGCTCACCAGGGGATGATTATGCCAAACACGCCATGCTAACTTTCAAGTGAGCGTTCACACTACATGCAGAATCAACATGCCACAAGAAGAGCATCACACTTCACAGTTTGCGCCGCTGATTGAAACACTGTGTTTCCCTCTCAACATCTATTGTACTGTGCAAATTATTTGTTGGATAATTGGTGCTTTGAATTCCAAAGTTATATTGCTCACGGTTCATTTAGGCCACAGAAAGGCCGTAAAAATAATCTTGCAATAGAGCGAACATATGCTGCGGTCGAGCCTTAGCCCCGGCGGGTTCATGAATATTATTTTATTGAGAACACTGCAAACGGATTACGTTGGACGATGAAGTGAGCATGATTTATTTCACTAATTTGGCCGTTTTTTTTTCATTTCCAGGTTATTCAAATCAATTTTGAAGAGTTTGACTTGGAGCTTGGATATGATACGTTGACTGTTGGAGATGGAGGAGAAGTTGGAGACTCCAAAACAATCATACAAGTGTAAGATTCAGTGTTATGTGCTTACACAGTGCATGTCTGCTTATCACTCGAGAGGAAAGCGCTTGTCTTGATAAGCTGGATTTACTCTACTTCTTGTTGTTCTTTACTCTGAAGATAATTTTCAGTGACTTTGTGTCACGATCTCGAGGGTGGTTAGAAAATTTGGACCCAAAAGCATTTAACTGAATTCATATGTCTTGAAACACAGACACACACACACACAAAAAACACAAAATACTGCTTTTAGTACACAGGTAAAAGTTTCAAAAGGAAATCCAAAATTTTTCGAGAGTCCCTTCTGAGATCCCAGGGCTGCAAAATAAAAGGAACTGAAACAGCAATTTTTACTGACAGTTCTCTAGCATTTGAATGCTCTTGCACGGGTTGGGGGTGTGGGACACAGTTCAGCTTCTCATTAACGTCAAATTATGGGTTAAAGGGTCTGAGGTATTAACAACAAATTTTGGAGATGGGAGATGTTTTTGGCTCCTAGAGATAAGCATGGGAGTCATCCAAGTTTCCTGCTCGAGAATAGAGAGACTCGAAGCTTTGGACAAGGCCTATGATTGTACAGACAGTTACAGGGATTCAATGCTATCACTGCAGCCGCAAACATTCAAAGAACTTTCATCATGCTTCACTGTTGTCTGCAGACACTAAAAGCCATTTGTTTTGGAATGTGAGAGAACGTGCAAACTCCTTTCAGGAAGGGCCTTTTAATTAAGATGCAGCAGTGCTAGCTACTGCACCACCACGTCCCCAAAGAGAATTTAGATTATGTCCAGGACATTTAAGCTGAGGAACAAATATTTAGTGTGTACACCTCAACCCATATTTCAACCCCTGATTTGATTTCAAAGTAACATGCAATATTATTTTATTAAATAGAAATTTGTCTCAATTTAATTTGTCCGCTCAACTGAGCTCAAGCAGCTGAAAAGTATGAGGAAAATCCTGATTCTCGGATGAAAAATCACACTTTAATAGACTCCTGCGGGTGTTTTATCTTGCATTCTGTTCAGCTCTGCAGCAGTTCTCCATTTCAACAGCATGAAACCTACAACAGCATGAAAACTGCACAGGCGCAAATCCTCTGGCTATATTTCCCCCTCACAAACAAGTTTAGCACACCGCTCCAGCGCCGCCCGCATGTCTCAGGGTATCTTGGCCACACACACACACACACACACACATACACTCTCTCTCTGGTTGGGGTGTGTGCGCGCTGGTTTCTGGTGCATTTGCCTGGCGTGAAGCCAGCTCGATCCATCGGGTTCTCACTGAGCCTCCTCAAGGACAAAAGTCTGCCGCTGCCAGAACACTCATTCACAGTGTAAAGCTCAATTAATCCCTTGCTTTGAGTTTATCCTGCTCAAATTGGTTGGGTATTTTCATGATTATATGCTTGATTCAATCTTTCTGCACTGTGTTACGAGTAGCGGCTGCCCGAAACTGCATCGTCATGGTGTCGGCATATACAGCTCAAGTTTTCGTACTGTGACATTGTTAAAAGTTGGATCTGTTTAAACATGATTTCACACAGAGAGGTGCCAAAAACGCAGATATACAAAGCAATCATGCAGATAGTTCAAGAAATACATGAAAAAATTAACTCTAAACATATAATGAAACACTTGTTTGTTTTTAAAATCTTTAGTGTTCAACTTATACAATGAAATAGATTTTTTTGGACGAGGCTTTGATGTTTGATAAGTTCACAATCACTGCACGTTACACGTTACTCAATTAAATGCTGTCAAATACTAAAATCTAAGAGCTAAGTAGTGTCTAAACCACTAAACAAAAAAACATCTAGCCCACCTGATCAAAGTCTATAAAGAAACCAGTTCTATAGTAAGAAAATCTATTTCAGTAATTCCTTTCAGAAAGTGAAAGTCGTGCATTACAAAATTCGACACACAGTGTTATATTTCATATGTTTACTTCTTATTGTTTTTTAGAAATGTTGGGAAGAGTATTATCCTGTGCAGCACTCAATACTTAGTCGTGGCTTCTTTTACCAGAACTCCTGTGGCGTGGCACCTCTCCGGTGTTTTGAGAGCCCAGGTTGTTCTGATGGTGGTTTTTCGAAAGCCAATACCTAATTGACTTTCAGCTGAGAACGTAACTCAGCAGCAGTCCAGTGCATTTTGCCTTTAGCCAAGGCGAGGCGCTTCTGACTGTTCAAGGGTGGCTTGACTCAAGGAATGCAGCAGCTGAAACCCATGCCTTGCATAAGTCTGCGTTTCTGTTCTTGAAACACTGACAGTACACATTTTTGTTTCACTATCCTTTCCAGGGTGTGGTTAGCCGTATTGGTTATATACTTTTTTTTCCTTCTATATTTTTTCCTTTACTCTTTGTCTCACAATTATTGTGTTTTGTAATGACCTTTTGTGTGCAAGGTATCAGTCCAGCAACAAACAGTCTAGTCAGCAGCCTTCCCTGTGGTTCTGTAGTCTGCAGAACTAGACCGAGAAACCATTTTAAGGCCATTTTTAGCTAATTATCTGATTACAGTGTGGCACCTGGTGTCTTCAAATAGGATCGGCTGCACCATCACTGGTGTCTTCATGGCCTGATTGGTTAATATTCATTGGGGCTTTTGTTCATGAGTAAGGGTCCTAAGGAATGGGTGTTAAACATATGAATTGCTGCACCTTCTGCTGTAATAATGTTCCAGTTCTCGATTTATTAGAAAATCAATGTTCCTTCCATCACCTATGAGCTCTGAGTTCTGATGATCTGAGATCCTGGATGCAGGCGTCCTGAAGTCTCTTAGAGTGCTGTCACTCGTCAAGAGCTCAGAATAAACACATCTGGAGAAGCCAGCTGAAGCTGCTCGAGCATTTGTTTCAGACGCCTCCCAGGCACCGGGGAACATGCTGGAAAGATCTCCCGTCTGACCTGGGACCACCTGTGGAGGTGTTTTAGGAGAACGACGTCTAGCTATTTCTGCTTTTATTGCGACCCAGAGGCAGAATAAAAACAAAGACAAGAATTTATTGCTGGCTTGGTGATGAGAAAATATGCCGTTTCACAATATAAAAGTTTATATAAAGCTTTGTATCAGAAATGCTGTCATTATTCTAACAACAGCACTTGAGAAGAGCAGATTACCATTGCTTCTGGTAAAAGTGGTCTATGATGGTGGGATAGCGCTACACAAGTGTTCTGCAGCGTATCACAAGCACTGCTATTCTTTTTCTGCCTTTTCCATTGACAGGTTAACAGGCAGCTTTGTCCCCGACCTCATCGTCAGCATGACCCATCAGATGTGGCTGCATTTGCAGTCAGATGAAAGCGTGGGCTCGATTGGCTTTAAGATCAACTATAAAGGTAAGTCTGTTCTCCGTGCGTCTCACAGAAGTAAGTCTGCAAGCTCAAAAGCTTTACTGATGTTCTTCCCCAGAAATCGACAAGGAAAGTTGTGGGGATCCAGGGATCCCGCTCTACGGCCTGAGAGAAGGCCACGGTTTCTCCAATGGAGATGTTCTTCGCTTTGAATGCCAGTTTGGGTTTGAGCTCATCGGCGAGCGCATGATTTCCTGCCAGAATAATAATCAGTGGTCTGCCAACATTCCTATGTGCATTTGTGAGTATGACACAGACTTGAGTGCTTTCTGAAAGCTACTGCTCTGTGATTTTTCAATTTATGTTTTAAAATAAATTATAACAATAACCACTTGATGGGAATTCAATTAAAGCTATTTTAGTCAGTTCACAGATGACAACACACAACAAAAAGTGCCATGGATTCTTTAATTTCTGGATGTGGATCCCCTTAACACACGTTTACCGTAGCCCATAGTTTCAGAGTGTTTACAGATAGCGAGCGTCTGATATGTTGAATTTATATTGTGTAATTTGTTAGTAGCATATAGCTGGAACATGTAGGAAAATAACGTTTTGCGCTAATCATAATCAACTTTTATGTTCAAGACGATACGAATATAACTTAAAACGCGGTTTATTGACATGAAGCAGCTGATTCTGCTGCTGGGTCTGTGTTGGAATGCGTTTTATTCCCTCCTCCATTTGTGAAAGTTGTGATGTCGGTTGTTGAGGAGCGCATTGATACACAAAGTGAACAAACTGACCTGGAGTTACCTGTGCGGTTATTCTAAATTAATCACCACCTGCCAGCCAATCAGAATAAAGTATTCAGACAGACCATGGCATATATATAAATATATATATATATATATATATATATATATATATATATACACAAGTGTGTGATGAATATTTCCTCATGCAGCATCCTCCACCGCAAGATTATTTAGGTTGATGGAACCTTTCAAGCTGTTCGTCCGAGTTGACCGACCGTAGTTTTTAAGTAACCGGCACTCCAAAAACTTTTCATGAGTTTACGGTGCTGGGGTTTCAGGCTGCATTGAGAAAAACATTAAACTTTTTCAGAGAAGTGCAAGCACACAGTGGGTCATGTGATACGAGTCAACCAATGAGCTTCATCCTTTTATGTAGCAACTTTGAAAGCTTAGCTGAAAACAGAGGAGGAGCTCATCACTGCAGTCTAGAGTCAGACACTCATTATTTTTTTTTAAATAAGAGGGAAAATGTATGGAGAAACAGAAGACTGGAACGAAGTGAAGGTTGTATAACAGAAGTTTTTTTTTTTGTAACAGATAATGGTGCTGAGGGTTGCTTAGCAACAAGAGAAAAGAAGAAAGAGGCACACCTATCATTTTTTCACACATATTTGGGGGATGCATTAGGTCTTTATTTAATATATTTAATATTTAAATAATCTGTTGAAATCCACAGATAAATAAAGTTGAAAAAAATATAGTTGTTTGTATAAAGGAAAGCTCCAATATGTTACATTTAAATAAAAATACATACAATAATTCTGTTTGTGGAAAAGTTTTTCCTCAAAATTTCTCTTTCATTTACTTTCTTAACCTGCTTCTTCCCTTTGGGGTCACACGGTTCTGCTGCTAATCTCCAGCACACTTCAGGTGTAAGGCAGGGAGAGCCCTGGCCAGATCATCCGTCCATTAGCGGGAAATACTCATATTTACTTTCTAAGGGGGATTTATTGCATTTGATCGGTTATAATCTTGTGTTTGGTCTTTGTGGGGGAAACCAGAAGTACCTGGAGGAAACCCACGCAAGCACAGCGAGAGTATGCAAACTCCCTCCAGGAAGATCCAGCAAATTTTGCTTCTAACTTTACTCTATTGATTATCTGTAATTATTCTTTTTTTTATATACTACTTCAAAAGTGTCACACAAGTTCTGGTTTTATTGGACAATTATTTAAATTATTTAAATGAAATTTGTTGATAAGGATGATAATCAAACTTAAATCAAAAATCTTCAGTTTTACTCAAATTGGTTCAAGCTAAATTATTTTCTATTATTTTTTATTGTTAATAAAAAAAAGTTAATTTTTGCAATAAATTAAAAACTACAATTATGCATATATTCCGATGACATCAAATATGACCTTACCCTTACTGGAGCTTTAAAGGTGAAATGATGGCATATTGATCCAATGCAGAGACTTAGATGTGTTCATTTAATAATTCTTTCCATTAATACATATAGAAATAAAGGGACTAATAGTTCAATAGTATAGATAATAGTATAATATCTCATATATGTTGTGACATGGCACATTCTTCAGCATCATTTGGGATCAGCTTAAGCCTTCTTTTGATAAAAAATCTCTACATTGTGGCATTTGAACATTAGGAAACTGTGTAAAACAGAATCAGAATCAGCAAAAATGCACGGGGGAGCGCTCCAGAGTAATGAACAAGTTACGTGCTGAACACAAACAAATATAACATTTAACAGGAACGAACATGTTCCAACTATTGCACATAGTAAAAGAGCTCAAAAAGTAAACCCAAGGAACAACAGAGACAGGAAAGACCTTCCAGAAAGCTCTCAAGAGCTCTGGAGTTATTAAGTGAAGTGCATTTAAGTGATCATAAGCATGAGCATCTCTCGTGTGTTTGCCATGCTGTAATTTTCCTGCCAAGGACGATTGAGACGATTCAGGAACATGAATCCTTGAGCAAACAGCAATGATTTCACAATGGCTCTCACTGAAGATGACCGTTGATGACCGCTGAGTTTGAGAGACACTTCGAAATGAAACAATGTCATGAGGTCAGACTAATTAAAACTCAGTAAATAAAAACAACGTCTCTGTTGTTTAATAGGAATGACAGAGCTTACATCTGTGCTCTGACAGACGATGCGATAGCATTTCTCTGGAAGCTTGACAATAAACAACTGTGGTCGACCGTGAGTTCTAAAATAAAGGAAAGCAACCCTAAAGGCTTCTACACACCAATCACAATTTTTGATCCGAAGCTTTGTGCGAGAACAAGGCATCCAGGATTTTTTGTTCCTCTCTGTCAACGTCTTCTTCTTTATCCTTTTTCCCGTGTAGTGCAGAGTGCATCTGTTGTACCACAAACGGCATCTTTATGCAGGGAGCGCCATTGTGCCAGTATTACCTTGGTCCAGACGAAGAGCAGCATCTGAAGATTCTCTGTCCAGATCAGAACACGTCAAATGTTTCCAGGAATCATATGAGAAAAAAAGAGTTATCTTTTGAATAAATTCAAATTTGATTTAAGTAAAACCTTTAGGAAAAACATGCAAACATTGAAGATATTAGCTCTCCTTGTGAAACTCAATCCTTAGATCAATCCATCAAATCAGTGAAGGACATTTGTGTTTCTACCTGTTTCAAATGCGATCAAACCACACATGACTAAACCCCTTCTCCTCTTTCCATCTAGTTCCCTGTATGTCCAACTTCACAGCTGCCATGGGAACCGTTCTGTCCCCAGACTATCCCGAGGGATACGGCAACAACCTCAACTGTGTGTGGCTGATCATTGCTGAACCCGGCAGCCGCATCAATCTAGCTTTCAATGACTTTGATCTGGAGCCTCCATACGACTTCCTGACGGTGCGGGACGGGGAGCTGGCAGACGCTGTGGTTCTTGGACGCTTCTCTGGTGCAGAAGTGCCCTCTCACCTGACCAGCAACTCCAATATTCTGCAGCTGGAGTTTCAAGCTGACCACTCGATGTCCGGGCGAGGGTTTAACATCACCTACAGCAGTGAGTGCTTCTGTGTTTCTGGTATCTGCTTAACTGGTCCCAGTGTTCCTGGTTGCGTGGGGATTCTAAATTGGTGCTCTGCTTGAGTGTCTGTCCAAACTTTCAGTTATTTGTGTTTTCGTTGGAAGCATCAGTTTCGTTTTTAGCTTTTATTTCCGCTGCAAGTCTTCCAGACGACCCAAAGATGAATGTCAAAATCATACAGTCATTGTTGGAAAGGGTTCAATTATGCAAATGTTGCTGGAAAAGCAGGTAATTTGTAGGACCTCAAGGACTACTCTGAAGAACAATGGCCTGTTTTACATTTTAGGTCAAATAGGGGACAGCGAGCAATTAAAGCTCTTGACAACTCAGGTGTTTTTTCAGAATCGATCATTTCTTGAATGGTGTAAAAATTGTTCTTTTTTCGAGAAATGACAATATGTAAATGCATCTGTTTTTTTTTTTAATCTGACCTTAAATATTACTTTTCTATCAACTATTGTTTAGTGTAAACTAGAGATGTCAAGAATAAGCAGAGATTATTAGAAAGTGATGGCAGTTTTGTTTCTTAAATGAAATCATTTTATGTTGATATTATTTTCCCAAAACAAACTTTCTGGCATTCTAGGGTTGTTTTCAGGCATCCAGAAGGACATATGGAAGGACATATTTTGCTCAATTCACTTCATAAGCCATTTATCCACCAGCATCAAACAACTTAATCCTGTTCTCTGAACGCCATACCATTAACTGAGCCAAATAATCCTCAAATGCCTCCACCACAAGACAGACTCAAGTGTTTACCCATAATCCCCAACTGCTTATTTTGAAATTGCAATAGGCGCAGGCTTTTTCACTTGCATTTTGTTAACCTTTCTGCTTGTAAAATCAAAGTTATGCATAGGTTAAGAGAAAGCAAAAAATGCACATTTAAATTAAAATACTATATATATTAATATTTTTTAAATAAAAAGCGTATTGGAATAGATTCTGTCTGTTATGGTTATAACCACCAAGCACTAAATTATCTAAAAAATCTGCAATTACCTTTTACCCACTGGGGGAAATTTGACCCCAGCAGTTGAAAACCTTAAGAATATGATTTTTATGCTAAGAGGTTAGTGTCTTTGGTGAGTACTTAAGAATATTCTTGTGTATTTTTGCGTTGATTTAATTGTTCTGTATTTTTTATTAACAATTTCTCTTAGCAAAGACTGGAACATAATTATGTTTGTGGTAAATTTGTCACCAAGAAAAAAATTATTTTTAGCAGAAGCCAATGCAAATCAAATAAGTCACATCTATGTTTCTCCAGCTGTCCCCATAGACCGTCCTCCTCTCTAAGTTTGTCGTTTCAAGTATCAGTAAACTTGAAATGCTGATTTTATATCTTGAAAATGACAGACAGCATATCTGATGGCCCTGGAACCATTTTGATTATTTTCACAGCACTAAGTCTACCCTGTCGTTCAAGTGGAGAGTAGCACCATAATTTTCCATTTTAGAAAAGTTAATGTGTCTGGTGGTGTTTGAGAGACAACAGGAGGCTCAACACTAGGAGTGTCATTCTCATCTGAGGAGGACGCCTCATAATCAGGGTCCTCCTGAAGATGATTCTCTGTCTGTCTTAGAGACATTCCCCTCTAAGTTACTTTCACTGTCAAAAACCTGCTCCAAAATCTCAAAGACAGAAAACCTTTAGTTAGAGCCATTTTCGGTAGGAAGAGCATAAAGAGAGAGTTAACAGAGCACAAAGAAAAATAGTTTAGAAAGCTTTTCTGCAAGTTTTTATTGTTTTGCTCCTCCCCTGTTAACAATGTGATTCATGTTGGAAAACCAATGTGACAAAATGTGTACAGGCCACTGAAAAAATAGATATTCTTCCTATTAAGTTGGGAAAAGGCATTCAATCTGAAGCAAAAAATGATATACATTAAGGTATATGGAGGTGGCGGTATATATGGCAAGAGCCAGTATTTTCACTACCTTTTGAACCCTTTCAAATTTCAACCCTATATGAAAATGGTGTTGCAAAGAATGTGGCGAACTTTTCAGTGAGATAATTTTACAATGTTGGTGGTACATTTGTATTGCTGTGAAACTGAATCGGATGATTTGCAAGCACAACCCACAGACAGCTACATTATTAAATATCAGCCAACAGATTATTCATCTGATTTTTTTGTTTACCATTTTGTTGGATACAAAAATAATTTTTGCTTTAATGGGAATTATTTTTTAACCTGAACAGAATATATAAAGCTATATAGAGCTGCTGTTAGATACGGACATTGAACTCTAACTACTGAATTCTTTTGCACAGAAAGTCTGAGACAGAAGTAAAACAGGCATCAGCTCCACCTTCTGCTTCTTTGTCTTGGACCCATCTCTCAGATCTTTCAGATAATTATCTAAAGGTTCTAAATGGAATATTGACAATAAATTCATACTTAATTTATAAATCACAGCTAATCACACAATTATGAAAGAAACATGTCTTTCTGAAGATTTGTAATTTTTTTTAATGATGTGCAAGTCAGAATACATGACTCCTTTATTCTTTAAACTCATTACACTTCAAGCCAAATTCATCGGGTTCACAGACAAACTGAGCTCTTCCCCAGGGCCTGGACACCTCCCTTACATTGCCCAAGCTGAATTAATGCACGACAAAATGTAGTAATTAATGCATATTTCTTGTGAACTTCCTGTCTCCCCTGACACAAGATGTTTTTACACTGAGCACGTGACGGATTATATATGTTTTTTATTCTAGAAAGCAATGAAAGAAACTAACAAAGAGAAAGAATCATGTTTATATTCACGCTGCATCTTCCAATTGCTCAAAGAACTTAAATCTTGAGATGCCTATGTGGACTGTCAACAATAAAACATGCAGATCATTTACGTTTATTTCTCAATGAGCTGTAACAAGCTTTTTACTTTGGTTTGATCAGCTTTTGGACACAATGAGTGCCCGGACCCTGGAGTGCCCATGAATGCCAGACGCTTTGGCAATAATTTCCAACTGGGAAGCTCCATATCGGTGGTGTGTGAAGAAGGCTTCATAAAGACTCAAGGCTCGGATACCATTGTGTGTGAACTCGAGGCAGGAAAGGTGATGTGGAGCGGTTTGATCCCGAAGTGTGAAGGTAGGTTTCAGAGTATTTGTGCTCTTGAAAGAAATGCCTCTGAGGAATAAAATCATCAAAGCAGGACTCAGCAAACCTTGGCTTTTGAGGAGCTGTTTCATGTTCTTCCGAAAGATTGTCAAATTGTCTAAATAACATCAGTAGGAAGTGAAGGATGGTGACTTGCTTTAACATTTTACTGTGTGTAAAACAGAAGAAAAATATTGAAACATTGGCACATTCAGCAGATGTAAGTTGTGAGACCCTGTTATTTATACCCTGTTTGGCCCAAAAACGGCACTACCTGGCTTTAACTAAGCTTACTCCATGGAGAATTACCTTTCAGCTGGCAGCACATTATTTAACCCCCAATGAGTTCTTCTCATTTCTTCATCCTGTGTTTATGGAAAAGATCGTCTGTTTGAAAGGTTCACTGGCCAGAGAAAACATCTAAAGAAACTGCTAAAATTGGGTGAAGAACTGTCCGATGCATTATTAAAAACTGAACGAATAGAGGGGACCCGTCATCTTCGAGAAAGAAATGTAGCAAAATCATTTAAACATTTGGTGAAGTCAGATGGAAGAGTAAAACTCATATTTCCACTCACACAATGAGAAGGGAACTCAAGGGATTGGGACTGAACAGCTGTGTAGCCTTAGGTAAACCTCAAATCAGTAACGATAGCTGAAAGCTTCAGTTTGCTCAGGACGCTGCAACAATGGAAGAAGCTCATGTGATCTGATGAGTCTAGATTTACCTTGTTCCAGAGTGATGGGTGCATCAGGGTAAGAAGAGAGGCAGGTGAAGGGATGCACTTTTCAAGAAGAGAAGCAGGACTATAATCTGAGGTCGCTTTTTCTTGGTGTCAACTTTTTTGCTCAGGCAGTGAGGAATGAGGAAATTTTTGAGGGAATGAGGTGACTCAATTGTAATAGCTGAGATAGCAAACTGATATTTATTGAAAGAAAATAGAAGGCAAACACTAGATAAATCATAAAAAACCCACGAAGGGGAAAACCTGGAGTAAACTAAGACTGCCTCAAAATGGAGTCTGTAAACTAAGGCTGGCACAAACTGAGATGTGAGGAACATGGCACGAATCTCACGAGTGTTCAGTCACAGAAGTAACCGAGGTAGTTAAAAGAGGTAATGATGAAAAAGTGCAAGCATGAGATTAGGCACAGACAACAATTAGGGAAAGACACGGAACACCAGTAAAGATGATTAGACAAAGAGGCACCAGATAGGTGGAGGAGAAATAGACAAGAGGAGCAGAACAAGGTAAACAAACACACAACCGGTGACGATACAAACACAAGTTGCGTGATGGAGGACAGTGAAAAGTGTAACAAACCATGGATAAAGAATAGAAGCTAAAGAACAGATCAAGACAGCAGCGTAATTCAACAGCAACACGTTTTAATTAGAAGAAATGGCTGATGTCTAGTCCTTTATATATGTCATGTAATTGACTCTCTTTAGGAGAGTTTAGAAATGAAACTAAAATAAAATAATCATCACATTCATCATTTACTTGTTTGGAATTGTAACAACTGTCTGTTCACATGTGCATAACTGTTACCGGCAGCTCCCTGCGGAGGGCACTTCACAGCACCTGTGGGGGTCATTCTGTCTCCCGGGTGGCCCGGCTACTACAAAGACTCCCTAAGCTGCGAGTGGGTCATCGAGGCTGAGGTGGGACGCTCCATCAAGATAAGCTTCGACAGGTCTGTTGGAGAGAAACACACTGAAGAATCATGTGCATTCATATCAGGAGATCAGCTCTCTGAGATAGTCAGTCAGATAAGAGAATGTCACAGTTATAAAGAAACACAGTCACGGCCATAAAAGTTTAAAGAAACCATGGAAAAACAAGCCAGGATCAAACCAAACTTGTTTTCAGTGGTCGAGAAGAACACAATGCAGAGTAAATTTAGGGAGGAGAAACCGTAACTTATTTAAATCAATGTTGAGCATTTATAGATGAAAAAAAAGCTTAGATTTGAACAATTCTTCATAGTTTTGCTGTTTAGTTCTTCTGTGAACAATGTTTAAGGTATGAGGCTAGGGAAGTATCGATGTTGCTTCCAGCACTGATGCACCTGCTTTGAATCCTGGCTGGTCCACTTTCCAAATGGTTTTTGCAGATTCTGTTTGCGATTTCTTCCACAAATCAAGCTTGTCACTTATCTGACAGCAGGTGTCCATGGGCATCAGTACTGGTGAACTCACTCTCAGTGGTTAAGTATCATTATTGTTTATAGAAAACAGTGGCCAGAAAACATTTGAAAATAAAAGCTGCAAGCAGTGTTTAAAGGGCTCGAGCACATCTGCCGTCATCATCTGTCGATGGCCAGTTTGTTGCAATATACACTACGACCAATCCGTATGTTTTGAAAAGAGATTTGTCACAATTACTGAAAATGCAGGTCTTAGTCCCTAACAAAAGTCTTTCAAATGTCCTTTAAAAACAGTCTGAAGTAGCAGAATAAAACATCATAAAATGGGATATTCCATGATGCCACTAGTTGGCTCTATACTGACACTTTAGGTTGTTTTTAGATACGTTGGACTATTAATGCGCAAGGGAAATTTGCATGGCTGAGTTATTAACAACTTCCTGTTTATGCCAAAATTACAACTTTACTTCTTTGCAATTTAACATCCCAAATGCCTTGAGATAAGGCTGATAAAGTTTGGAGATGAACAGATAAAATCTTTAGGAGTTTGTCAACGTATGATACAATCAAACGTTGTCTTTTTTCCTATGAAAACGAGGTTTTTGCATAATGGCCAACTTCCCGTTGCTTGTGGAAACCTTATTTATATTAGTCTTGGTACCCTACAAGTTTATTCCAAATTTCATTCGCCTATGACAAACTGTGAGCTGAAATGAGCCATACCCACTTTTCGAACCCCAATCAATTGTTAATTTTTTTCAAGTTCTGAAGTGTGTGTGAAATTTCGTGACTTTTCAAGAACAGTTTGTCCCTAAAAAATGCACCGAAATCCACAAAACAGCAAATAAAATGGGTTCTGTTCTCAAGCCCTAATAAATAGAAAAAAAATGTTTATCAGTCAAAAGTATTAATGTGTTTAGAGACATAACGTTATCAGTTTATTACTGTAGTGTCTGATTCATCATAGGTACATGAGTGGCATGTTTTATAACATTTGAAAAGCTCAAATCTTCCGGACAAGCTCAAAGATTTCTGTTCTAACCGTACACTTGTGTAGTAGCAGCATTTCAATAAGGAAATTAGAAAAAAAAAATATCACACAAGACAAAGGCATGTATTTATTTTGGGGAATTTACGCATGTTTTCAGAATGGCACATCTAATTATTGCCATGCCTAAACTTTAATTTCTAATCTCAATTGTGTTATAGTGAAGACGTTCAACATTCAATATTAGAGACTACCGGTAATTTCAATCAAAAAAATAATTTAATTTAGGTTCATGCATGGTTTTTTTTTATTCAGTCATTTATTGTAGGTATATTCAAATAATTGTTATATATTGTATGTGAATTTCTATTTGAATTTGCATAGACTCTGTGTAACCTTTGTAGAGTTAATAAAGTTTAATGTCAACTCTAATTGAATCTTGAGCTTTGGCAGATAGCCACAAAGTTCATATGTCAAAACGTCTGAAGGATGCTGTTGTTTCTGAGTAAAGTCTATTATTGCTCATAGAGCTCGAGCTCCGAGGAGCCATTAAACTCTGTATAAATGATTATATATAGAGCTGCAGAGATAGACGTGATCCACACATATTTGCTGTGTAGATCTATTTCTCAGTGTGACACTCGTTGCGGCTGGCTGTGAATGGGAAATAAAATGAATCTATATCTAGTTACGAATGGTTGATTTTATTTCATTAGCATGGTAATGCTTCCCTTGAGTACAGTATTGAAATTGAATCAAATTGTAGGGTTTGATAAAACCGTCTCCCGGGAGCTTAAGCCTCAAAATGCAGAACAGAAACTCAGCACTGCGGTCCAAGCCTGTTTACCTCTTGTCTTGCACTGTTTAAAACTGATGCAGGGATTCATTTAAAGATAAGCAAAAAAATTTGACCTTATTGCTTAAAGTTTCTCAATACCACCTCAGCAACGTACATGTATATAATAACTAAGAACAAAACTGCATTTCACTTACAAATACTGTAGAAGTTACGGAGGAAATCTCTATTTGCTCTCACAGAATAATACTTAAATGTAATTCTAAAAACTGATTTGCTGTGCAAATAGTGATACACTTAATTATTTTCCATATCAAGGCGTAAACACGTCATTTGTTGCCAATTCAAACTATGGACATATAAACATAATATTGAAAAAATAAATCCAAACTATGATTATTCTAATCAGTTGTTAGAAGCTAAACTTCCCGGGGCTTTTGGCCTCCAAGAAATGGAGTTGTCTGCACATTTCATCCATTGTGGTTTGAGCCAGTAGCAGCACGGTAGCCTCAAAATCTGCGGTCGACCGAACAAAACAAACATCTCAGCAACACTTTAGCAAACAGATCCCCAGTCAGCGTTTATAACTGGGTTAGCGGACGTCTTTAACCACTTCTTATTACTAGGACACCCTGTAGAAACCTCAGAGGCAACACTAAGTAGTCTACACATTGTATTTCGTTTCAATGCATTGAATATGTATGAATACAATTAAAAGGTCTGACAGTGCAAAGTATTTGAAAGGGCTAGAAATGTGTGCATTACTGTATCATGATTAGCTCCGCTGCTCCACTGAACCCGAGCTCAGAGCAGCAGCTGCAGCATGTGTTTATTCACAAAACAGTCTCTGCCTTTTCATTAGGAGGTGGTCAGTCATGGGTAATGAGCGCTATTTGTGTTTGTGTGTTTGAATAGAAACACATTGTAATTTGTGTTATCTGCTGTTTTTGATCTGTTTCAGGTTCCAGGACAGAACTCAACTATGACTTTCTAGAGGTTCATGATGGGCCTAATCTCCTCTCCCCTCTAATTGCCTCTCTAAATGGCACCCAAGTCCCTCAGTTCCTGTTCAGCAGTGGCAACTTCCTGTATCTTCTCTTCACCACCGATAACAGTCGCTCTAACAGTGGCTTTAAGCTCTTTTATGAAAGTGAGTCAGCCATCTTTACAGCCCATATGCCTTTTGCCTGACAAGTGATATTTCATCCGGAATCGTATCGGAGTCTCCACATGCAAGCAAACAGCTTGAGGATTTTGCTTTGTAGTGTGCTGTCTCGCTCTCCTCGCTTCTTTCATTTGTTACCTTCACTTTTCCCTATTATCAACCTAGTTCTCTTTTTCATTTCATAAACACATGCATTCCAATATACAAATCCTTTTTACGATTGGCTGAATACACTTTATGCTTAAGAGGCTTTATAATCAAATACGTTCAAACCATATTTTTGTTTAATTGAATAATAATTATTTAACACAATTTAAGAGAAGAAAAATCTTTTGTAAAATTTTTATATCTAACTCTAGACAGCCCATCACTCGCTCCACTGAGTTTTTTTTCTTTCTAAAGCAATTTGCAATAGAACAAAATTTGAAAATGACGACTGCCACTTTAATGATGTCCATTTCGCTTGCCCCGTGCTTTAGGCGTGACCCTGGACAATCATTCATGTTTGGATCCCGGTGTTCCAGTAAATGGGGTCCGCTATGGCCAGGATTTGGCTATTGGCTCAGTGGTTTCATTTGGCTGTGAGCCTGGATATAGGCTCAGTCATGAAGAGCAGCTGGTGTGCGAGAAGAACCACTGGTGGAGTCACCCTCTGCCCACGTGTGACGGTCAGTTGGCATTTCCATTTTAAGGATTCTTTAGTTAAGCATGTTTCAGGAGTCAGCAATTAAGAAGTGCAACCCCCTAATTATTCAATTTCCATTCCTCCTTATAAGCCGATCAATTCCATCTTTCATTTGACTTAGTCAGATCAGCTCCCACTCTCCCACCCTCCTCCCCTTCTCCATATTCATGAGGGGGAATACTCTGACACATCTGATAAGGACAGCAAACCCTTTATGTTCGTAGCCGCTACTTACACTTAATGTAAGTAACCATCCTAATGATTCAAATCTGGAAATTCTTTCCGTTCTCTGTTCAGCCATTTTTTTTCCATTCGTTGACTTTCATAATTATATGCTACTGGTAGGAAAACTAATCTTTGTTTTTTATGTATTCACTATATCTTTGACACAGAATATCCATTTAAATCTATTGCTAACTACATTCTGTCAGTAAGGAGTTCAAAAGTGGACTATCTTTGATTTGTCTATTGAGCCAGTTGCAATATCTGCATATGTACACTAAAATGAACATATACAACTATACTAAGCATCTTTTTAGATGGTTTTGAATCATTTATGAGATTGAATACAACTGTTATTGTCCTTACAGTTAGATGATCAATAAAATTCTGATATTTATAAGTATCGAACTGTTATAAGTTGACAATACACTTTGCCCATTTTTAACACTTTATACCTAAAATGTAAAATGATAATTATGAAGTTAATGTTTTGGTTTATTTATAAATATTATTTATTACATTATTACATTGTATCCGCACCAAAGTGTTGCACCAAAGCATAACAACAGATTAACACGTAATTAAACACATAAAACAGCAGAGACCATGACTCAGATCACAACACTGATAGAAAGAAGCACAGACCCAAAATGCTAGCAAGCACCTCAAAACCTGGGAAACCTGTGGATGATCAAACGTGTTGAGCCTATTGAAAGGGCCTTCCAAATTTTCCTCAGGCTTTAACGACTCTAAGGACTCAAAGGAATGCCACTGGAGTCCCTTCGGGATGACAAAGACATCTAAGCCTGAGCAATCTCACTGTCAGCTAGTGGCAACCCACGATTTCCTGTCTCCATCCGGTGAGAAACAGAAATCACTGCCAGATAGACCTTCAGGGTTGAAAGAGACTTTTCCTGCTCTAACCTGTCTTGGAGAAGATAAACATGATTCCGACAGGCCATCTCTCCACTGGAGAGATGCTGATTAATGAACCGTTCCCACTTTCCAGCATGACGCAACATTGTGGGGCATGAACATGCGAGACATGAAGGTTCCACAATTCTGGGCGCAGGTGGATGAAGAGTAAGAAGAGCCGCTCCCAGTGGAATGAGACATGGATGGACTCTCATAAGGGAGACAAGTTCTGCAAACCAAGCTGGTTGTGCAAGTACCAAGCAGCTATTAGAACCTCTGCCTGACCCTTCACAGACCTGGGCCAGCAGTGTGCCGGTGTATCTGTTCAGAGAGAACCCAGAAACAGGGAATGATAAAGCTGGTGGTAGGTGTTCTCACATGATGCAAAGAGGTCCACCTGAACTACCCAAACTTTTTACAAATCTGTAGACTGCTAGGGAAAGGTCTCTATTTTCCAGGACTAGGCTTCCACTTGGACAGTGAGTTAGTTATCCAGTTTCTCCCCCCGGGATATAGATGCCCCATAGTAATGGTGATGTTCTGCGACTCCATTGGAGCGTCTGTTTGGTGAGCAACAACAAACATAAAGAATCCAATCCCCCTTGATGTACACCACTGCTGCTCTGATGTTCATTCTCACCAACATGAAACTTCTTTCAGCTAAAAATATGTCACAACCAGGAATACCGCTCTCAGCTCTAGTTGATTAATGTGCCAGCGGGCCACCTCATGGAGCCTGCCATCATTACCACTGTCATCACTACCATGCAGCTTGACAAAGCTTCTAGCAGAACCCGGCACAGAGGATGCAACTAAACTCTTAAAATTATGGTCACAGACAGTCACAGCTGAACTTGGCGCCATGGCTAACTCAGTACTCTGAGCTTGGGCCTATACTGATGTGATCTCATATGGACCAACCACGTGGAACAACTGGGGCCACTGACAGAACTCCCAAAAGTCCCTGAATAAACTCCAGAGTGACCACCTACAACCAACCACCAATTTGACAGTGGTCCGCATAGCCTGAATCCAGCTCTAGATAAAGAAAAGTGATGGTCTGCTTTGGGATGTAGGTTGACCTTTAGCCTAAAAGTAGAGATATTGTAACCTTGTATCATAGTCTTAGATACAAGCCAGGATTTGCATCCCTGGCTCGACTGCCTTTTTTCTGCTTGATGAGACAAAGATAGAAAACAGGTTTTCATAGTGTTTTTTCAACCCTGTCGCACATTTTTGAATTACATAGCCCCCCAGATTATTCTCATGAGCCATTCTGTATGGATTAGTCTGATTCTGAACATTTATAGCTTAACTATAGGACTGGGAGAGCTAGGAATAAGTTTGTTGGAAAAGCTTGATCTCCTTGAAAGGCCTTTCTTTGAAGGAATTCCGCCCATTCGATCTGTCTAGTTTTCCAGTGATTTTTACTGGCACATCTCCCACAACATGGATTGCCTTGATTTACTCTGTACCCTACGTCTAAGCCCCTTCCTACATCAGCTCGATGTGGTTCAGATCCAGAGACTGGCTTCTTTATACAGCAGGCAGAGTCCCAGCTCACCCCCTGGTGTTGTGTCATTGTCTTGATGTAGGATGAAATTTGCAAGACGTCGCAAAGTGATTCGAATCTTTTTACTGGTTGTAATTAAGGGAGATTGGGTTTGGTTTTATTGATCAGAAATGATTGGATGGTTGGAATAAAAATATTATTTGGGATGAAAACAGCTACATTCAAGTAAAAAGCTTTCAAGAATGCCATCATTGCACGTCTGTCCTATTTAATAAACCTCTCTGCATGAACTGAAGGGAATATTTTGGAGTGTGTCAGAGGGGGGAAAGAAATAGATTGAGGCAGATGTTGAGCCTGAGGTGTTGGGTTCTTTTATCATATCAGAGAATGACGCTGATGTTCATTATCATTAAAGGTGAAGTCGCAGAGGAAATCTGCTCACAGTGTATGAATTCTGAGACGCAAGCTTTGGTTTGGCTCAGATTTCAGGAAGCGCTGATGATGCCTTAATCCTATGTTGCACTTATGGGCTCTGTTCCAAACACTCTGTGACATTTTATGGCTAATTAAGTGTTCTTTTCGAGTAGGCTCTGCAATTAAAGCTTAAAAGTTTTGTTTGCTCTCTTTTCTGCAGACCTTGGGATTGATTTAACTCGACAGAACAACATTCTATAGAGATTCTTTTAGCAAACAATCCACCCATTATTACACTTTCTGCATTGGTCAATATTATTTCACTGGTGTGCACCTGCATAAGTTAAGCCCTGGTTGAGGTAGCAGTATTGGCATGTAAAATGCATTTCGAGATGTCCAAAAGAGGCCTTTGATCCCGAAAGTGATAAAAGCCTGAAGGACCCTCTCCTTTATAAATTGAAACATAGCGTGATGAAGCGGAGCTGGAACCATCTGATAAAGGGAGATCTAACAAGGATGATTAGGAGGTATTGTCTGCACGTGCTCCTCCTGAAATTGAGTCATCCATTTTCATCTAACCATAGATTCCTAGTCATGGGGTCTTGAGGTGAAAGGCGTGGCCAGGACATATCGCCAATCCATTGCAGGGCCAACTTCGCCACTCACACATTTGCTCCTTCCTGTTTGAAAATTAGAGTGTTTAGTACCATTTCTCATTTTATTATTAGCAAATTATGGAAATCAAAAAGCAATGATACATTACATTTCAACTATTTCATTTGAAATAAACCTTTACATTTTATTTGGAAAAATGAAAAAGAATATCCCAATCCTTCCAATCTATTATGTTTGTGTTTTGGGTGTATGTCAACATGTACAAATCAGGTGCACAAACATAAGGACAAAGTTATTAGTTATAATTTCATTACAACGTGTTTTCGGAGACAAAAATCGATTAAAAAGTTGAGACTAAATGGATTCTCAAGCCTGAATTGAATGTCCACCAAATCTAATTCTTTAACCATCTTTTCCTGCCAAAGTTTCTCTTGATCCCTTTTTATTAAATGTCCTCGCTTTCGAGTGATTTTCTTCTCTATTTCCAGGTGATTTCCACCGAGTCAAAGCACAAGAAAGAATGTGATTTCTTTGTTCTGACCAAAACTCAAGATCCATACCTGCTGTAATCAATAGTTTAAGCTCTGTCAGGATAATGCAACCATGCTTTTCAGTTTGTAGAAACAACTTCTTGACACACAGAGCACATTTCAAAAGAAGGATTGTGTTCTGAATTCTTTGATATCATGCAGAAACCCAGACACACAGCGAAGCGGCTTCTATTGATGTGTTGTTATGTTGTTTCTTTGACCTGCAATGACACGTTACCATTACTCAGCAGATTTTAGCAGAATTGAGCACTGTTTATGATGTTTGGACACAAACATGAAATCCATTTTATGTAAACTGACACTCTTATTTGAGAAATCAATTTGCCTAAAGAGGCAGCAATCTGAGAATTGGGAAAACCATTCTTGCATGCGCAGAATGCTGTTCGATATGTGTTCATTTTGGCCCATTTAGAGAACAATATTCTGCGCCGATTGTACATTTATTTCTGAATAAATAAAGGCTGATAACATGTTTGTTTTAATGAAGCTTTGACTCATTGTCACCTGAATGACATTCTCATGGTAATTCTATTTGATTATGCAGACTATTCTTTATCCAAAACATTGTGATAGGGTTCATTCATTCATGGAAAACTGATCTTGTCAGGAATTCAGAGCTCCAGAGCCACAAGTAGAGCACAAATCAGCTCCAGAAACAGATAATTACTATTCCACCCCGTCCACCAATCAACCATGCGACCAATTCCCAGAGTTCTAATAACCAGCCACACCCATACCTTCCAGTCTATATCCTCGTCCTTCACTCGTAATCATTGTCTAAGCTGCCGTTGATCACAGCTGCAAGCCAGACTCAACTTTCTCCTTGTGACTCAATTGAATCAGAACTTTCAATGAAAGTGATCACTGGTTAAATATCACTAACTTACTTTCAGGTCTGCTTTCCATTCTATAAACCCCACCCACTAATTTTATTTATATATTTAATTCACTCTCTACTTCTACTTTGTACTGTCAAACACTGCAAATAAACAGTCGGAATTTGTTACTTCCTACAAATAATTCACAAATTATAATATATTTTGCTATTTATACAATTGCAGAACTTGGAAAGCACAAAATGTTCCATTAAATTGTACAATATGCAAAATAATCTGTACTTAAGCTTTCAATTGAATCTAATAATGTTATCCTCTCACAACTGAGCATTAAATCATTTGGAAATGACGTTGGTGCTGCATCTGTCCACTTAGAGAGATACCCAGATCAGTGTCACCTGTGCACATCTCAATTGTTACAATTCGTTCAGTCCAATTTGGAAAACAAAATGCTGATGTGTAATCCTTCTTTTGAAAATGAGGCCAGAGTTTTATGGTCGCTCCTCATTTGACTTACATTTGAGAGAATGAATTGGAACCCACCCCCTTTGCATTGTCAGCACAATGTTTGAGCCACAGGAAAGCTAATTACCTAATTATTTAAATAAATATGAAAGTTTGTTTCAGCTTAACGTCTTTTTACTTGACTCAGTGAGACACCGGGCACTCCTTGGCAACGAAGTCTGCCATATAAAGCAGAATTTCAACGAAAAAGTATAAATCAGCCAGTTCAGATTGGAATGTTTTTCACTCATCTTCATATTTGCGCTTAGATGAATGCTCCCGTCATAGTGATTAATACGAAATTCACATCAATAAGGTCCGATTTTGATGCCTCTGGCAGTATGCACGGTGATCCAAGGTGAGGCTGCTGCTCTTCTTTGTGTCTGAATGCTGGAAAATTGGTTGCTTGCACTTGACAGGACAGCACTGTCGGGAGCTTGGTGAATTCCAGAACAGCCACAGGGCTCTACTGGAATTCACCAAGCTCCCGACAGTGCTCTATTCTTTCTCGAAAGCAACCCAACTGCTATATTTTTATAATTAGCTTTATTTCATAATCTATCTTTTATAAAAAAGCTATATTTTATGATCATTATTTGTATGGAGAGTGTGTAATATCATGAGTGTTAGGACATAATAGGGTTTGTACACTGTTATGTTGTGGGTGAGCTCTCTTTAAGAAAACTTTCGTAGACATTGTAAGGTGACCTTTGCTGCAGAAAGTGGCAGGTGGAAAGTGTCTCTGAGTCGACGAAGCTCTTGTTACTCTCATTAACCTTTCTGTAGTATTTTTTTTCTTTCTGTGAAGGTTATTCTACTCTCTCGAATCCCCAAGCTGAATGTTGCACTTCTCAACAGAATTCCTGAAAGTGACGGCAGAACAGTTGCAGACAGTGAACTCAGATCTGGTTCTGTTTTCTCTCTCTGCAGCTTTGTGCGGAGGGGATGTGCGTGGCCCTGAGGGCATCATTCTCTCCCCTGGCTTCCCCGAGCTCTATCCCAACTCATTAAACTGCACATGGACTCTGGAGGTCAGCCATGGCAAAGGTACAAACTCTAGAGGTTTCTTCGAGCTCTGGAAGGAAAAGAGAGAAGTTTCTAATGCTATACCCTCACAAATGTTTAACATTTAATTCGAAATAATAGAAAGAATAAAGAGAAAGAATAGTAAAAAATTGTAAAAAATGGGGGCATTTCCACAGATTAGTTTTATAACGGCTCGGCTGGACATGGTGTGCATTTGGAGGTTTTACCCTGACGCTCTTTCATATTTTCATTTTAACTTTATCTGTGATGCTTAGGTGTGCAGTTCCACTTCCATGCGTTTCACCTGGAGGATCACCATGACTATCTGCTCCTGACGGAGAACAGCAGCTTCGCTCGTCCTCTCGCCCGCCTCACTGGCTCTCAGAGGCCGAGCGCGCTCAATGCTGGACTCTATGGAAACTTCAGAGCCCAGCTCCGCTTCATTTCAGATTTCTCCATCTCCTTCCAAGGCTTCAACATCTCCTTCTCGGGTAAAGAACACTGCCACTGTGTCTCAATGGTCTTTCTGCCTGTCTACAATGCCTTTCTGATACTTAGTCCCTCCCGCCTTCTTGCTCTCTTTTTCCCTCCCCCTCTTTCTTTTCCCCTTTTATTTAATCTCACTGTAATTCCAAAGACTCAGATTCGTTTTGCTTGTTGATTTATTTTATTGCATTTCTTTTACTCAGATAACTTTCACAACAAACTATTTGTTAAAGAAGTCGTGCAAGTAGTTGTAAATAATGGAAAGATAATTAGCTAAACATTGTTACGAGTGTTTGATGAATGATTGCACTCATTACCACAGATAAAAGATGAGTGAAAGTGTAAAAAGCTATTCTAGGACAAGTGCTTTACCCTCATCTGAGCCCATACAGGGCAGTTTCAATAAAACCACCCTGCAGAGATTAGATATAGATGGCTCTTGGTGCATTGATAAAACCAATCGATTGGCAACAGCTTGAGCTCTGGCTCAGTGGCTTATTACAAGGGTGAGATTATCAGCGTGGCTTGCAGTCTTCTTGTCAAGCTTCAGCAGTGAACTTCAGCTGGTCTGGGCTCCAGGCTGCATTTTTCATTAGTCACAGATGCCCGCTGCTCTGCTCATTCGTACGCTAGCCGGTGCCCGCTTGCTACTGTCTGCACTGCTGTCTGACGGAATTATCTCTAAATTGGGAAGAGAATTGAACCAGAACGACAGAAATATATTTAAAGAGAGAGAAAAAAAATATTGAAACATTTCTATCAAAACATAATATTTTTATAATAATAACAATGATAAAGATGGCTTAACAGTGATACTAAATACATACACTAAATAATATACAATTACTACTCAATAATAGTAAAAATTCATGGTTAAATATGACTGTCAGGTAACAGACTATAGGAAGAGCCAAGTAATGATTTATTGTACAGAAGCAAATAAAATATTGAATAGTTTTTTTTTTTACAAAGAACAGCTCTGATCATCCAAACAGAAAACGTCTCTAAAAGGAATAAGAATGAAACCAGAGACCAGGTGGAATCTTTGAGGCAGAAATGCTGAGTGACTAAAGACAAAAAAATGCCATGAAAGACTAGAACGGTTTCTCAGAGAACAATGACCTCACACTGACACAAAAAAAGAATCTTCAAAAGACCCGAAAGCAATCAAAACACACGAGAAAGATTGGTAGCCATTTTTCATTGAAAATTAACTGTTTTCTTTCGGAATGTAAGGTTCTTGTGTTTCTGCTCCAGCACCTTTATAATGAGTTAGTTCTGTTGCAACATTAACATTTGTTTTTGATTGTTGACACTAACTTCCTGATTACGATACACAGTTAAACTATATATATAGTTTATATATATATATGCTTTAATATCAGGATATTAAATTCCCTTTTACCTCTTTTGCATTTCTAATGATGGAGCAAGTTGAGCCCACAGGATTTTTCTCGTGTGGCCTGAGTCTAGATCCACCAAGAGCTGGTGTTATGAACACTCACACATCTGCACTGCAGGCAAAGCTCCAGTGTCAGCCTATCACTCGTTCCCAGATTTAAACTGTGCTTGACCTTTATCTGCCAATGATTATTCATGCCATCGACACAAGCGGGAATAAATAATAATGTAAAAAGCAGATTTAGTAGATTTTTGTTCAGAAACTAGGAATATTATAGTACATGCTTTTTGTTTATTACACAATACGTAAAACGCACCTGAGTAAAATTTTTACATTTGTTTCTCAGGATACATTTGAGATAAATATAACAGTTTGTCAGTGTTCAAATGAGAATTTAGAGCACAATAATAATGTAAAACATCTCGATCACAGATTATTTAAACAAACATAAGTAAACGCATGTTTTTAATAAAAAAAACTGAACTTGCACGGCCAACTAACTTACTGAAAAAAAATTCATAAAAACCCCCAAAAGGAAAGAAACCCTTTTTCACTGTTCCAAGCACTTTTTGTTCTATTGTGCTTTTTGTGCCTTTGAAAAACACAAGCATGTCACAGGTTTTGTACTTCCAGGCATTATCCCTTCTTTTCACCACTAGATGACACTGATGGCACTGATTTTATGAGGATCTGTTAAATTCTACTTAAAGATGCAACATTGAACAAAAAGCTGGGTCCCTTCATTCCTATTTAATTGTGTATTTGGCACACACACTGTTGCATGCAGGGACTTTTAAGAGTTTGACAAATAATATCATTCAAACCATCTAAAGCAAACCCAAAAAGTTCACACGCACATCCAGATTCAGCGAAACTGCAAGATGCAACGGAGAAACCCAACAAAGATACTTTACCAATAACCTTTTCTCTCCCGCTTTACTCTTTGAAATAATTAATAATAAGGCAAATTAAATGTTCAAATCAAACTTGTTAGCGATAGAGCTTGGTGTGATGGAGAGATTATTCAAGAGGGGCGGGGTGGGTATGTTTATATATATAACAGTTATTATATATAACTGTACTTTATATGACGACTAGCTAAGCTTGTGCGTATGGAAGAATTTCCATTTGTAAAAAAGTCAGGGTACCTGTGAATTTTCAAATCTGCCTTCATACAAATCTGCCTTTAATTTCTGTTATTTATTCATAAACATTCATCTACTGAAAAGTACTGGTCTGCATTTCTCTGTTGTTGTTGTTGTTCTTCTTCTTCTTCTTCTTCTTCAACTGTTTATTTAATCATTTATTACTAGTCAGGTATTGAGCTAGCTGTAATCTTCAAACCTTTGGCTCGCCTCTGTTCCAGAACACAACAAAGCGCTTCTAATGAATTCATTATGTATTAATAACAGCCTGCATTTCAATGAAGAACCCCGTCACGTCCTGCCTCCCGCTACGAGTTTGAACAATATGCTTTGCCTCACGATGAATTTTAATCTACACACATAAACCATCAGCAGATGAGTCCAGCTGCGAAGGCGTTGCACCAAGCTCATGCATTTTACTGTTTGCTTTTTTTCTAGAGTACGATCTGGAGCCGTGTGAGGACCCTGGAATGCCTCAGTTTGGCAGGCACAGTGGGGGCAGGTTTGGCATCGGTGACAGCCTGGTGTTCTCGTGTGAGCGTGGCTATCGTCTGCAGGGGGCACGGGAGATCAGCTGCCTGGGTGGTGGGCGCCGAGTGTGGAGTGCACCTCTGCCAAGGTGTGTGGGTACGTGGTCAGCTGCTCTCATTCACTTTCACACACATCTCCACACACACATCGCATTTGTGCATGCACACACTTCCAGTTATTCCGGTTAAATTACAGTATGTAACTGCCATAGAATATTAAGATCATCATTGACTGACACATGAGAATTAAACTAAACATGTCAAGTAATTGTATTTAAATGAGAAGCACTGAAATATATTCAGTCATGGCAAATATTGTTGGCGCCCAAACCCCAAATTATTTTATCGTGTTTTGACCTACACGTGTTTTTTAAGCACGTGACTCTCCTGTTGCAAGTAACAGGAATGGGCAATGTAAGAATCACACCGGAATCAGGAGAATGTGTGGAAAAATATCAACAATCCCAAGACTAGAAGATGGAGATTTGTCTTTGCACAGTGCACTACATCATCAAGAAGTTTACGACCTGTGGCGCTGCGGCTGATCTCCCTGAGTGTGGACAGAAAAGAAAAATTAATGAAAGGTTGAAATGCATGATAGTCTTGTAGATGGTGGATAAGTCCCAGATAAGTTCTAAAGGAAGTCAAGGTGTCTCACAGGCTCAGGGAGCACCAGTGTCGATACAAACTATCCATCAGCATTTACAGGAAATTAAACGGTGCCAAAATGTCTTCTTGAGTGAGTCTGATTGGGAAAACATCTCGTGGACAGATGAGACCAGGAGCTTTTTTGGCCAAGCACTTCATTCTACCATTTACAGAAAACAGACAGAGGTCTACAAAGGAAAGAACACAGTACCTGCAGCCACTGATTTTGGGTTGCATTATAGCACCCAGTGTCAGAAAGCTGGGTTCGTGTCTGAGATGTTGGGTCTTTCAGTAGGACAATGACCCAAAAGTACTGGGAAATGGATGGAAATAAAGCGCTGGAGAGTTCTGAAATGGCCAGCAATGAGTCCAGATGTAAATCTCATTGAACACATGTGGAGAGATCTTGCCACAAGAGAGACCTGGGGCAGAGGGAAAGGTGGTTATGGCAAGCAACTGTTATTTTTTGTGCCACCAAATATTTAGTTAAGGCATTATGCCCAGCCCATTTTTGAAGTTTGGTGTGACATTGAAAATGATAAAAAAAGTTATTTAAATTAAAATTAAAAATGAATTCACTAAGTTCTTTATTTGAAATTTTTTCCCATTTGCTGTTCACAGCTGAATGCGGAGCAACAGTTTTGAAGAACACGGGTGTGCTGCTCTCCCCAAACTTCCCTCAGAACTACGAGAACAACCACGAGTGCATCTACAACATCCAGGTTCAGCCAGGGAACGGAATCAACATCACGGCCAGCCGCTTTCATCTCGCACAAGGAGATGTTCTCAAGGTCAGGAGAATGTCCAAAACACTATCAAATCCTTATTTTTTAACATCATGTTCATCTGTGAAATTAGTGAAATGTTATTTTCACGCACATCCAAAAGTTTGTGTGTGTGTGTGTGTGCGCGTGCATGTGTGTGTTTCATCAGGTGTACGATGGCATGGATAACAGTGCAGATGTTCTAGGAGCATTCTCTGGATCCTCCATGCTCAGCCAGTCACTGACCAGCACTTCTAACCACCTCTGGATGGAGTTTTACTCTGATCAAGAGGAGACGGCTGAGGGATTCAAGCTGCTTTACAACAGTAAGCTTCGTTTTTGCTCGCCCATATTCTAAATGCACACACTCTCTCTCTATTTGTCATTTATCTCACAAACATTACATTTCATTTCCAGATTAATATCTGAATTGAAGTGCCAGCTTGAATTGTAAGCTTGTTGCCGAGACTCACTATAAAGCACAGAGTCGGTTTATTGCTTTTGTAATGAAACCCTCTGAATTAGCTGCATCCCCTGCGTGGATTGCTAATGTTGTCTCTTTCTTTGCTATGCTGGAAACTGAGAGCTTGCTGTCCTCATGCTTAGTTGTGGACCTTTGTTTACACTGGGGTATTGTTTGCTTTTTGATGGCTTTCATTATAAGATTACAATACAATAAATAAGAAAGTACAAGCCAGAACAGCATCCTTCAGCACTAGAGACAAGCAAACAAAAGTTCTTCTATTTGCATGTACAGTGTGTTCATCTTGATCTATCCTGGCTGCTAATATATCCTATTCTCCTCTACCAGACCATTGTGCTCACTATATGCTATTAGGTTCTTTCCAGCTGTGCTCTGTTTTTTTTTTTTTTATAATTATAATCCATCTTCATATTCTTCTCTATTCAACCCCGCCAGAATATAATATGATGCTATATGACACTGTTCTGTACTGCACTGTACATCGTACTGTGCTGTGCTGAGATGTGTTTAAAGGAAAGGCATTCATTTTTCATTTTATTTTTTTTGTATTTTAGCAAAACTTTGTACAATGCCATAACTGTTATTTCTAAAAGGGTGACATATGTATCAAGTCAAGCATATTCGGGAATAGTGTGCTATTGCTTTTGGAATAGCTGGTGTATATATATATATATATATATATATATATATATATATACAGTATATATTTCTGCAATTTTTCTGTATCCATTTAAATTAATGGGAGAGAGAAGCTGAATCCAAACAAACATTGTGAACAACCATAGACCACATGTGTCAAACTCAGATGTGGCCCGCGAGTGCTTAAAAGTTTTGAGTGTCTAAAAGAAAACGAAAAAAAAAAAAATTGCCCACAATGCCTTTAGCCGCAACGGTGTTTCCGCATCCATACTCACGAGTGAAACTGCAGAGGTGCCAACTCTCACACATTGAACGTAAGACTCTCGCAATTGAGTGATCTCTCACGCCACACCTCCGATTTCTCATTCTAAAATAAATGTCAAGATGTGAAATGGGCAGAGCTAATAGTTTATCTGTGATCTGTTTCTTGAGCCTGATGATAAAAGATGATGATCGATATGCATCGCCTTCAGTCTGTGAGGGGTTTTTTTTTCGCTAAACAAATTACAAAAATGCTTTTTTTTATTCACTTGGACAGTTTGATCCTTCATTAATGGAGTTATGTGGGTTTTCATAAGCTGACAAAAATCAAAAGGATTTATATTAGAACAACAAGCATACAATTGTTTCTATGAAACTGAATTGTCACCTGAAAAAGTTATAAATATTAAGTTATTTAGCATTAAGGAGTAGTTGCATTTATTTTACATTACATTTGATTACTTTGTTTTACATTTATAAGTTACAATTGGCCCTTTGAGGGCAGCCATTATGCTAATGTGGCCCTCGGTGAAAATGAGTTTGACACCCCTGCCATAGACCTTATTCAGCCCGCTGTCATTTTGAATCGAAGACGAGGCCGTGAGCAACAGTACTGTTTTGTATCCAATTATCAGTCATTTAGCCAACGAAAGGACAAGAGCACATGTTTCCACAAGTTACAGAACTTAGAAAAACGTGGATTGTTAAAATCAGACAAAACTTTGGACCTACATTTCAGTTAAGACTATTTAATAAACTGTTATTATGGATTAACCCATTAGCAAACCACTAATGTTAGTAATTTTATCCTCATTAAGATAATCATTTACGACCAAAACTCAATTATATTGTCTTGATTTGGTGTAGATTACAAAGAGGCATTCGGTTGTCTCTTAAAACACTGACTGGAAACAAACGGAAGGTTCTGTACTGTCACTGTTAACCTGGACTTTACAGACCAAAGAAAGGAAAACCTTGAGATGGAAGGAAAAAAACTGTTAAGAAGATAAAATAAGTTTGCAATATTACATGCAGCTAGCTAGCTAACTTCTAATTGTCTAAATCAGACATTCGTGACTAGATTGTTTCAAATACGTTCGTTCTCTGGTTCCTGTGCAATGTGTGAAGAGATTATCACTTTTTAGAGTCTCAATTATGTTAAGAAATTAATTAAGAAGTTGTATTTGCTTCTCTGCTGTAGAAAATGACTCGGTCATAAACTGGACTTAATGAAGATGATCTTGCTAACTTTGCGGTCTGCTAATGGGTTAACCCACAATAAAAGTTTATTTAGTCTTACCTGAAATTTAGGTTTTCCATCAAGTCCCTTCCCAGTGACATCCCGTCCTGTCCCATCCACATCCTGTCTCATCTCCATCCTGTGCCCTTCACATCATGTCCAATACCCATTCCATCCCATACCCATCTGACTCCCATCCCTTTCCCATCCTGTCCAATCCCCAGGATGTCTCCATCTTTTAACATCACTATCCGTCATGTCCCACCCTCATCCTGTGCCATCCACATCCTGTCTCATCCCTGTCCTGTCCCATCCGTCCTATCTGATCCCATCCCCATCCTGTCTCATCCCATTCCATCCTGTTCCACCCTCATCTTGTGCCACCCAAATCCCTTCGCATCCCCATTCTATCCCAATCTGTCCTGTATGATCCCATCCCCTTCCTGTCTCATCCCATTCCATCCTGTCTAATCCCACATACATCCTTTCCTCATCTGTCCTATGCTATCCCAAAGACGTCCCCCTCCTATCCATTCACATCCCATTCCCATCTTGTCCCTTCCCATCCCATCGACATCCCGGCCCCATCCTCATCTCATCCCCTTCCTATCTCATTCCATCCTGTCCCACTCTCATCTTGTGTCACCCACATCCTGTCCCATACCCATCTCATTCCATGCTTTCCAATCCCACATAAATCCTATCCCAACCCCATCCTGTATCATCCTTTCATCATCTTTCCTATGTTATCCCAATTACGTCCCCATGCAATATAATCCCGTTCCTTTCCCATCTTGTCTCTTCACATCCCATCAATATCCCGCCCCCATCCTCATATCGACATCCTGTCCCCATCCTCATCTCATCCAACTCCGAGTACATACACAGCAACCCAACTCTAATGCTACCAAGTCTGCATTACATTCCAAAATGAATAGTAAGAAGCCTTTGTAATCTTAAATGCAATGTTCATAAAATACACAAAAAAGAGATAATGTTGAAAGGCACAGTACGAGATTTTAGAGCTGAATAAATCCTCTGTATTTCCATCTCCAGTAAAGTGTTAATTAGCAGGCGCAGGGCTTGCATTATTGTCTCTTTGTATTATCACCCCCTGGCTTAAATAAATATGAATATTCTTTGAGTTGTGGGTTTGTTTATTTGTTTTATCTACAGGGTTGCATTATTTATGCTCAAATTCAAACTCATAAAGCTAATTTGTTTTATCAGGACAACAGTTCCTGTTGGGATGTGAATCGTGTTCTTTCACCCACACCTCGTTTTATTGAATTAATTACCCAAATCATTCCCTTGTTAGATTCTGATCAGGATTAAATGGTTGGAACAATATTGTTTGTACTCCTGTTGACTGTAATTATAAACGACAAATGAAAATACATGGGAAACTGCTTGTGAAAAGCTATTGTTCAAATCAGAAAGGAGAGAGATAAAAATGGTGTTTTTATAGACCTTTACACATTAAAACTCTTGAAACCTTGCTGAAAGAAAAGCTAATGGGAATTGCTCCTGTTTCTATTCTCTTGCAGGTTTTGAGCTCTCTCATTGTGATGAACCTGGTGTTCCTCAGTTTGGATCCAAAGTCAGTGACCAAGGCCACTTTGCAGGCAGTGTGATCACGTATCGCTGTGATCCTGGATACGGTCTCCATGGCAGCAGTATATTGAGATGCATGACTGGTGAGAGACGGACTTGGGACCACCCGCTTCCCTCCTGCATAGGTAACAATGTGTCAGTTCTTACCATTTAAATATACACTCTCTCCTTTACCTGCAGCAAATCAAAAATGACAGTAATTGAGGAAACAAATGCTTTATAGATGTACTTGATTAATTCATTTAATTTAATTATGAATTCAGAAATCTGTTTGAAAAAAGCAGGTTTTGCATTTTTTCAGCCTACAAATGCAGAAAATGTAAGGATGTTATTTAATTTCCCAAACATCTTCATGGGACACAGTGTTTTCTCCTAATATGCATCTAGTAAAAGATTGTAACCTGAAAATGTCTCTGGAGACCATGCTTTAAGACCCCAAATACCAGCTGTGATCTTATCAATGAAACAGTAATAAGACTGACTTCTTTAACATTTTATCTAGAGCAGGTTCTTTCATTTATAGGTAGCAATAATCCTGAAGACTTGTGTGGGCTTATGAGGTGTTCCTATTCTAGAATTCGACCGGTACAACTACAAAAAGAATTCCATCATCTAATAAAAGTACGTTAAAACAAAGAAAAGAACATTTTGATTAGAGATGAGGTTTCATTGTTGTGTTACATGAAATGGCAATAATTAAATGAATGATGGAAAATGTGACTTAAGTTGTGCTCTACTTCAGATCTTGCCTCAAATATAAGTTTTCAATTGGTTCCATATTAGTTCCACACCCATGCACATGCAGATTTACCCTGACACAGTCTCTGTTTAATTGGCCTTCCGGTGGAGCCTCTGTGTTGTGTTTATAAACACAAGGCATTTTTGTGAATAATAGATCCAGGCATGTGAGGCTGTCGTGCTTGATTCTTGGCGTGTTTCTGTCTTTCACTGTCTTACTCTACAAGTTTTACTCTGAGACTTTTTGATCCAGTGCTGTAAGGATTTGTTTTACTGCAGTGTGCTGTTCATGTCTGCAACATGATGTAAATATTGCACTTAATTTGTAACCTGTGTAGAAGTTCCCCTGCTTAGAATGATTCCGTAGAAACTCTTACCAGTGTAAAAGTAAGAAACTGTTGCTGTACTGCACTTATGAGTGAAATGACCTGTTGACGTGGATCTAGATTTCACATTTCACCTCATAATTCATTAAGGCTGCACAAGGAATTATGTAAAGAATACACATTAGAAATTATAATGCAAAAATTATTCCACTTTGGCAGGATGTTAAATGTTAAGTGTCTACCCACGATGCCACAGTGAATTTACATGTGAAACCAAACACCTTTAAAACAGAGCATTTTAATGCAATATTGCAAATCAAGTCCGTAGGATGTCCCATCTGTCATTTTTAAGAAGTGTGTCCCCACTCGACGCTTTATAAAGTGTGAACGCAGAGGAAGTCCATGAATCCAGAGCATGCTATTTGGGACAGGGCCTTTGTAACGCTATAGAGAGACTCCACTGTTGTCCTGCACAAATCAAGCAGCAATGCATTTAATCTCTGCACATCATGAAACAAGGACAGCAACAAACTCTTCATGGCAAAAATAGTTCTCAAAGTTATTAAAAAAATCTGTATCGTACTTCACCCGAGCAAATCGAATGCAAGACTCAACTCTCAAACCCTGAGAATATTTGTGAACAGTATCCAATTAATCAAGTGTGCAGAAATATCCCCTTCACAACAACTGACCACACGTGACCACAAACCGACCACTTGACACTTGCCTTTGTAGAAATAATAAAAAGATAGAAACGTCTGATTAATAAAAGAGTTCTGTTCTGTAATTGAAAACAGTGACATTCATCTACAGATCTTTACAGCTCAATGGCAACACTGCAAAATGCTATTTTCAGATCATTTTCAAGCACTGACAAGGTACGTTCCATTGAAAATAGAGTCTAACATTATCAATACATCTAAAACCTTGCTGCAGCTGAATAACATTTTGTTCGGGTAGCGTTAAGATTCACACAGCGAACAGGAAGTACTCTTGGGGGAATGTTTTTGTGTCAATTCTCATTTAAAGAGCACTCTCTCGTTGCTGCTGCTGAAAGTTCAGCATATGTGGAGTTTCAGATGCTGGTTTTGCAAACATCTCAAATCGCAGCAAATTATTACATTTATTGTTTTTAGATAATTAGAAGAAGTTAATTTGCTTCTAGTTCTTGGTCGCTACGGGGAAATAAATATCCCTGTTGTTTTAAAAAATGAAGGCTGGAGTCACATCATTTTCCACTGAAAGGTAAAAGCCTTGCTTCAGTTTATCTGACGAGGAAGGAATTGCTTGAAAACCAGTTCAAACCAGCTGTTTTTCTTATCTTTTTCCTTTCAGCAGGGAATTTCTTCCATTTCAATTAAAATGCTGCCTCAGTGCCGATGTATCAACAGGTGGATCACAGTGCTCTCAATGTGAGAACACAACTATAAAGAAGCTCAAGCTGATTGGCTTCACAGAGTCATTAATATTCATGCCGTTCGAGTGTTGTACTTGGTTTGGTATGATGAAACTGATGAACAATAGAGGCATCAGGATGAGTGAAGTGTTCTGGGTGTAGACAGGAAGTCGGTGAGTAGATGCTTGCAGCTTGCCTCGGGGGTGAATTGCTCTCATGACAGAGCCTTGAGAATGTTCCACATCAAAATGTTCACGCTGCAGCCGTGCTAAATATTTCATGATAAAGCTAACTGATAAATGCTTCAGTTTATGCAGTTATTTTGCCCTCAGCACAGACACCAACTCATGGAATTAAACATCAATATACAAACTAAAATGTGTGCGTGCATTTGTCAAAGGACTAATTAGCGGTTTAGGTTCGTTTTATTATTGGTCATTAGTCTTGCAGTCTTTTAAATCCTTCCTGGTGGTTGATTCAATTAAAAAGCTTTTGTTTTGTTTTATATTATCTTGCTGATTACAAGGGTCTTCTCACGTGGGCATGTGCTGCTCTGGTTGCAGCCTATTCAGCTGATACTTGTGAATGCATAAATAATAGGTACACTCACAATATTTTACGACACAATTTTTTAACAACTATTGAAATGGTGCACAAAAATGGTACAGGCTGCTAAGAACATAAATCAAGTCTGATGGTCATCTACACAACCGAGGAACAGAAACGGTTTAAAATAAAACATTTAGATCTGTTTCAGGCAGTCACTCTCATCTGTGGAAATAACGTCTAGGTTACTTGCGTAACCCGCATTCCCTGAAGGACCTGAGCCTGAGAGGGGTGGAGCCGAACCTTTTACAGGCAAATTGATTTGCGAGTTTAGCAATCAACTGCTCTATAAGAGCAGAGCGTAGACCTACACTCATTCTGCATTCTTCCGAGCAGCCGAACCCACTTACCTCTACGACACCTTAGATCAGCGACTTGAACTACATGGCCAAAGGACATCTGCATTCCCTCCTTCATGGAACGCGGGTTATGAAAGTAACCTAGACGTTCCCTTTCAGTCGAAACGCTGTCGAAGCGTAGTTATGTAGTATTAGCCGCACTTGTTATGGCGCCGAACCATGAGCTCGCCCAGACACTCCGCCTGCTTCCTGATTGTGGAGACCTTCGACGCAAAGTCAAGAGTGGCGAAGGGGGAGGAGCTACGTACCCTTGCAGACTGGGGAGCCTGCCAGAATTTCGTAAGCTCTTCATGCACCTCTGAGAAGAATGGTTCCGGCGGTGGGCGGGGAGAAGCATCCCGACACTTGCCGAAGTACCAATGATCCAGCTGGAGCCGATTCAGAGGTCCTCAACCGATAGCCACCGCGGCTTTAGAGAGCATTGCCGTGACTTCGGCTCCAGCTCAGCCACTATCCCGGAGGGGGGCAGATCTGAAGCCGAAGACTCCGAAGAAGGCGCCCCTTCTGATGCTGAGATGGATAGCAGATCGTCAACAGGATCATATGGTGAAGCCGGAGTAACACCGGAATCACCCGCAGACCAGATGGGACGCACGTCCGGCGCGCAGGGATATAACGCGAGGGGTTGCCTGACATCACTAACCCTGCACTGCCGGCTGGGGCCTCAGAGGAACTAGCACAAGTTAGCGGAACGCCAGAAGCCGAAGCCTCGGCATCCTCATCCTCTAAAAAGGACCTCCTGTACCTCAGTGTGCGGCTCGGCAGAGCGTTGCAGTGCAAACACTCATGCCTCATGAGAGCAATACATGCACACTCCACACATTTCTCATGACCGTCCTTCGATGAGATAAAACCACCGCAGCCAGGAGAAGTACAGTTTTTGCCCATCGTCGGGAAAATGGATGTACCAAGACAAAATCAGAGGTGTCGTGATAAGATGAAGTGCCTATCTGGGCTAGCAGCAGCACATCAAGCGCAGAGGTAAGCAACCTTTGATATTTCAGAGTGTTATGAGCGTCGAAATAGAAAGCAACCACCACTCTAAGTTTCTAATTAACTTCACTCGCAAATCAATTTGCCCGTTAAAGGTTCGGCTCCACCCCTCCCAGGCTCAGGTTCTCCCATAGTCGAAACTTCGACAGCATCTGTGTTTCGACTGAAAGGGAACACACACGCAGCTAATAGACAGTGGACGTTAGTTAACGAAGGTAGTAACTTGGAGTTATGTGCAAAATTTTAAGCTTGCTATAAATATAAGTTCTGACTTACCTTTGTAACAATCTCAGAGTGGTGAGGCGTCAGGAGTTTGTGACCTCAGAGTTTACAATTCATTCTTGATTTCTGAATTGCTTTATATTTTTCGGGGCTTTTAAATATGTGAGGACATGTTCTTCCCCCATTGCTTTTATTTTGCGCATACATATTGTGCTTAACTGTAAAAAATAGACACAATTTCCAAATTAAAATTGTTAATTGTTAAAGATTCCATTGTGATACATACACATCATTATATTTATTAATGAAAAGCCTATCAACAATCTCACAAAGTGAAATGGAGCATTAATTCATGAAATAGATTTAAATACACATTTTTTGATATTTAAAGAATTAAATAAACTTTTTAAAAGACAACAAAACGTTCATCTAAATTGACTAAAACCATTACATTTTAAAATCACCAAAATGTGACTAGAACTAAAATAATTTTCATCACTAATGCTAAAACTGACGGCTGCCCCAAGCAACTGGAGATATCTCCGGGAAGGACTCTCTCTGTGTTGAGATGTCACTGCGTCGTGTTCTGTGGTCAGTGCAGTCACGAATTCCGTTCACTAAAGAGAACCCACCAGGCTTCAATTCCTGATACACGTCTATATCTAAAGACATTTCAGCTGAAAACTGCGGCGAATCTTTTAATAAGCCCTCCGAGCAATTTTACATACATGATCTGGAGAGTTGTTTATGGCATTCCACATTAACCATTTTTCAAATCTGAGTTTTATGCTTTATTACTAAAAAGAGTAATAGTAATTCTCTTGCTCTCTTAGCTGTCCCTTTACTTCATTTGAATATTCAATACTGTCAGCCAATCAGGCAAATGACCATTTTCATGTCTTTATCCTTCAAACTACAGCACTGTTTAGTTCTGAATCGTGAGATCATGTTTAGTAGACTTCGATTAATGGAACAAAGCAAGAAAAATGCAGTTCATTACCTCTTTGAGGAAAGCTGTTCGTAAGAGCATAGTTCTGGTTGGTGGTACAGAAACAAGTGTTTTAATGAATCGTGGTGCCCAGATATTGAGTCTAAGGCCCTCACAATGAACACGATGATCGTCCCTGTACATTTTTGTGAAATATCCTGCAGTTTTTCATGCACGAGTGGCTTCATAAATAATGTGGACAGAGTTTTAACATTAATTAATGACATGCGCAGGGAGCGTCTCATGCATGCATAATTACAACCCATTGTTGCACTGCCACGCTGGATTGAGGTGGATTCCAGCTGCCAGAGTCTCCACAGAGCTCATCATTAACTGCACAAAGACAGAAAGCAAATACAACTCAATATATCAGCGTGGGCAGCACATGATGATGCAATGAGTTCTTGTTTTGATCTATTTTAGCTGAGTGTGGGGGAAGTTTTAAAGCGGAATCTTCCGGACGGATACTGTCACCTGGATACCCCTTTCCATATGACAACAACCTCCGCTGCACATGGACCATTGAGGTGGACTCTGGAAACACTGTCAGGTGACTGGTCCACAATTCTACAGAACATTTGAATGTAGAGAAAGCAGATGCAGCAAAGTCACAATTTTGTCTATACATTAAGTAATATTTTATATGATTTGTGAACTGAACTGCTGCACTCTGCACTCTGTTCTTAGACTTGTTAGATAAGTTGTGAATATTCAACATAACTCTCAACAAACATCTAACTACACTGCTAAAATAAAGAAATGGAATGCAATGGTCCTGATTTTTCCATCAAAGCTGCAAATTAAGTTTTTGCCCAAAAATGGAATATTGCAACTAAACTAGATTGCAAAAACTAGTTTCCATCCAACGAGTCCAGGATAAAAATGTCTCTTCCTGATAAACTGTTGGCAAATATCAAAAGAAAAATGGAAGTTGCTTTGCTAGTAGAAGCCTTTTTTCATAGATAATATGTACTTGTGTCTTAGAACCAATAGGTAAAATGCAGTATATGCAGTCATGTGATTTTGCTTTCCATCGAGGTTGATGCACATTTTTCCTTATCAAAGTTTATTCGACTCAGTTGTGCCCATTTTTTGCATTTTTTAATTGCTGCATTATGCGCATCTTGCTGTTTCCATTAAGGGGGTTTTATGGTAAACGCTTATTTATCACAGGTGTTACGTTTCAAAAAGAACCCACAATAAATGAATTCTACCTTCCTTCAGCACGTCCAGAAGTCTCTGTACACAAGTTAATAAATAGAAATGGAAAACAAATATGTTTTATTTTATTTGCCTTTAATTAAATTATTATGACACAAATTAATACGGACACAAACAATGAGCTTTTCCAGAACATAGAAACACTGGAAAACTAAAACAAATAATAATAAAATAGTAAATAAAACGAGTCTTGGTCCCTCTCTCCCTCTTTTTCTTCAGCTGCTAGTAATTCTCTCTATTATGCTTTTTAAGCTGCTCTGACGAGAACATTTTAATCTAAATGTCCGGGAGCTCATTCTCAATAAGAGGATTTCTATCGACTGTTTCTTTTTACAGAGGTTATAGTGCATTGATATTTCTCTGTTTTTGTAGCCTTGTGTCATAAGGAGCTTTTCTAGAACATAGAAATATCGGGGAAACAGACTAATCATTTTAAACAAAATGAAAAAAAGTCACAGTCTCTCTCTCCAGCTGCTATTAATTCTCTCTCTCGTACTTTTTAAAAATATTTTAGTGCGCTTTTTTTAAGGTGATGTGAGGCACTTCTAGACCACACTCCTGTAGCCAATCAGGATCGCTGTAAAAAAGAAAAGCATAACAAATTGTGAAACAGCGATTTCAAACTGTATTTCAAAATGTATTTCATAAAATAGGTGGATGAAAACGCAGATGATGTAACTGCACTTCTGTGAAATGTGCACAGATCAGTTTCTCATGCTGTTGAGCAAATGGAATAGAAAAACAGGTGAAAATTACACGCAATTAGCAAGAGTCCCTCAAAAAAAAGCAGAGGTTCTGTAGGTGGTGACTTCAGAGCGCTTCTCAGTTCAGGCATGTATGAGAACCCACGGGTGGAGGTTATGCTTACAGCCTCAAACAGTGTGCAGGACGTTTGGCACTTTCTAAAGAACACCAATACGGACAAATTCTCCACTCTGCACAGATGAAGCAGGTTCATCCTGAGCACATATGAGATTCTGGAGATTCTTCCAGAATTGTTGATTTGGCAGTGGGTCAGTAATGGTCTGGCGAGGGGCGCACGGCCCTCCATGTGCTCATGTTCCCCAGACTTGAATCCAATCGAGGTCATCTGGAGCATCATATCTAGCTCCATCCAGCAACGCCATGCTGCATCAGAGACTGTCCAGGATCTGGTGGATGCTTTAGTCCAGATTTACCACCTCAGGCATTGTAGGGAGGTGATACGAGCCTCATTTTCACTTGTTTAGGAGACATTATATCAATGTAGGATCAGCCTCTAGTGTGAAAATCCAGGTCTCCATGGGTCAATGCCATTCATGATCATTTTCTGATTCTTTTTGTGAGCACATTAGATTATGTAGAGAACAAAACTGTTTCATAAGAACATTGAATTAGATCTAGGCTGTTATTGTAGTCTTCTCTGTGTTTTTTGAGGTGTTCAAAACGAATGGTGATTCAGATTATTGACAAATAACGGTGTGTACTCTTTTTAAATCATAATGACAACAGAAGCTAATCAACCCTAATCAAAAGTTTACACCCCCATTCACATCAAGGACAGTCTGAAGTCTCTTGAGGTACTTGTGGATGAAGTTCTTTATCTTCTGCCAGGATGTGTAAACTTATGTGCTCAACTGCAGCTTCATGATTGAAAGTGAAATCTGTTTCTGTGAGGGACCTTGATCTGTACGCAGTGGATTCATGTTCTGGTATTGTCTGGCCATTTCTAGATTAATAAATAATTGATAAGTCTTGAAAAGATACTGTTTGAAAACATCCACTAATCCATAAAGGAGCAAGACTATAAAATAAATAACCATTGATGTGGATTTAATCAAGTATAAAATTAAAATGTTTTGATTCCAACCAATGGAACAGTATATTAATCGAGGCACATCAAAAAGATAACATGCTCATGTTTACAGTTGTATTTATGTGAGTACTCAAAGTATTAAACAGGATTAAATTCCACAATGTTAAAATATGGAGTATTAAAACTCCATAAATCTTAAAAAAGGAGAAATCTTAAGAATACATGTTTTAGCTCGTCGCTCTCATAGAACACTAAGTGAATCCTGAAGTTGATTCTCTGTGTCTGATGAGGAAAAGCATGATCTAAGTTTTCAATCAAAGAGTAGTCTTCATTGATGCTAACTAGCAAGAAACTAGTGTAGTGTAACACTCTCACAACACATGAGAGTGATAGCTCGAGCTGCCGGTGATGTGAAATATGAACAGAATGTACAGAGAAAGTCAGCTGCTGGAGATTTCGAATGTACATTTGAGGCAACAGTAACAACTACAGGATTAAATGGATAATTTTAAAGTTTAAAGCTTCATTTATTTCTTAGTTAATTTTATTCAACAGTATTTGATTGTATCTGTGTTGGAAAACCGATTGGAACATGTTATTGTTGTTGATATATCTTTGTTCTATTCATGATGATTCACATCTTAGAAGCGTCTACTGTGCACGTGAATCAGGTTTTGATTCAAATGCATTCCTTTAGTCTGCAGTTCTTGGCGTTTGACACAGAGGCATCGCACGACATTCTGAAGGTTTGGGACGGTCACCCGGAGAACGAGATGGCTCTGAGGGAAGTGAGTGGCTCGCTGTTACCAGAGGGCATCCACAGCACTCTCAATTTGGTCACAATCCAGTTTGAGACCGACTTCTACATTAGCAAATCTGGATTCGCCATTGACTTCTCCAGTAAGTTTCTTTTCAACCACATTTTTATACAATTACTAAACCAACTGGATTCTGTGTGAAATATTGCCAGAAACCAAAGTATTGCCTTCCTTTGATATTAATATTAAAAATTTTAGAGCAGAATGTTACAAATTTAGATCGAAGGCAAAATTATTTATTGACTCTTATTAATTTTTCAGACACTAAAGCAATGAGAATCATAGTTCTATTTTAAATAATTCGTTCCTTTCATTACCTTTAATTTCCCTTATATAGAATGTTTCACCAAGATCTTGCTTTGATGCGGGTAGAGTCTGCAAAACCTGCAAAACCTTCTCCTGCACATCCCAAAGATTCTCAATAGGGTTGAGGTCTGGACCAATCCATGTGTGAAAGTGATTTCTCCTGCTCCTGAACCACTCTTTCACAATCTGAGACGATGAATCCTGACATTGTCATCTTGGATTATTCCCGTGTGATCAGGGAAGAAGAAATCCACTGCTGGAATCACCGGGTCATTCACAGTATCTTCATGGAGTCAGCTGACCTCATTCTTTGAGCACTTCCTGTTGCTGAACCTAGACTTGAGGAACAACAGCGACCTCAGATCATAGCCCTGCTTCTTTTCTTGAAAAGTGCATCCCTTCACCTGCCTCTCTTCTTACCCTGATGAGTCCAGTAAATCTGGACTCATCAGATCACATGAGCTTCTTCCATTGCTCCAGAGTCCAATCTTTATGCTCCCGGGCAAACTGAAACCTCCGGTTAGTCTCATTGATAAGTGGTTTTCCTAAAGCTACACAGCTGTTCAGTCCAAATCCCTTGAGTTCCCTTGACTTTGTGTTTTGAAGTTCTTCTTTCACTATTAAACGCAGCCCTGAGTTCTTCTGGTGCTTTCATCGATGTCAACAAACATTTAAGTGATCTGGAATCATTCCCTTTTTATTCCTCGAAGATGATGGGTCCTCTCTATCCGTATAGTTTTTAAATATGCGCTGGACAGGTTTTAAGCAAATTTTAGAAGTTTTCGCGTCTCCTTAGATATTTTCTCTGCTTGATGCCAGTGGTCTGACTCTTTCAAACAGACAAACATCTTCTCCTCAACCATAGGATGTGTCTTTCCGCATGTTTGTTGCACTAATTGGGGTTAAATAACTTGCTGCCAGCTGAAAGTTAATCGCCTGTGCAGTAATTACCCAACCATATTACTATATGCAATAATAAAGTGCTTTTATTTAGATCATTTTCCCCCCTTTTGCATGATGCATTTTGAAATCACTTCTTACAATTAAAGTAGTAATAGTAATAAAAAGCAAGCCCTGATATATTTCACAGCAGTTTTTGCACCGTGTTCTTCTCAGATAGATCTCCTATTGAGTCGTGGTACAGAGCTAAGCTCATTTCTGAGCAAGACATTTCCTCCTGTGGAGAATATGTGTTGAGTGAAAAGTGGTCACTGGGGGTCATTCACAGTTTCCATTTGGCAGGTTCAATAGCGACCGCCTGCAGGGATCCCGGGACACCAATGAATGGCAGCCGCATTGGAGAGGGTAAAGAACCAGGTGACACTGTGACCTTCACATGCGACCCAGGCTACAACCTTCAAGGGGAATCCAGGATCACGTGTATTCAGGTGGAAAACAGGTTCTATTGGCAACCCAGCCCTCCAACCTGCATCGGTAAGATTATTAGACCTGCATTGATTTAGAAAGTCTGTCGTTTCACACCTGTCAGCTCTGACGGACAAAATGTCTAAAATAAGAAGCAGAAATGATTTGAATCCGCCGTTATAAACCGTCTCGAAAGATGCATCTTTTGATGGGGTGTTCTGAAAGCTTGGCCTGTCAACGCTCAAATATGTGTGAAAATAGTCTGAAGACTCCCCATGATACATGCTTCAAGGGACCTGCAAAACCCATTTTCTTAGAGTTTGAGTCACATTTAACAGTTTTAAAGGTCAGACAAGCTCAAGCTGTTTTAAAGGGATAGCTCAGTTAAAAGAACTGTACTTAAGTTTTTAACGGGTCTTCCTCAATGTCAAGCTTTTTCCATGTAACATCAGGGAACCAAAATAAGTGGTGCTTGACTAAATCATAAATAAAACAATGCATTTTTTACTATAATTATGCTTGAATTCTGTGTATCTGCAGTTTTTATTTATGTACCAGCATTTCCTCTAGCTACACTTGCACGTATAACTGGTTCAAATGTATTCAACAGGAGACTCCAAACACACATCCCAAATCATTCAGACCCCTGATCTCAACATCATTGGATTTCACAAAGAGACAGAAAGATGGGAGAGGCGTCGTCTATAGTTAGTTCAGGATGTTTGGTACAACCTACCAGCCGTAGTCCTTCAACAAATGCGTACAACTGTAGCTGGAAGAATTGCTGGTGTGCAAGGCGTCCAACACCAAAAACTGATTTGATTTAGACACTCTTTGTCCACACACTGCATTTTGTTCATTGATGAAAATAAATGATTGACGCTTCCATTTCTGAAAGTATTATTGTTTGTTCATACTCGCCTAAAACTTTTGCACAGTAAAATGAAAATATGACTTTGTTCAAAAGTCGCAGGAGCTAAAGGTCAATTTGGTCAGTGGGGTGTGGGAGCTTCAGAGCATAAGAATATTTATGAGCTGATTTAAATTTCGGTCATATTGCTGATTAATAGATGAAACGTAGAGGCAAGCATGGTTGTTTACTTTTCCAATAACTTAAAGCAATTATGTGACGATGTAACGTCGCTTACACTCTATGGGGAGGGAATATTCTCATATATGTTCTTTATTAGCACTAAAAGAGAATAACAGAGAATGCTAATTTGTTCCAGCTCCATGCGGTGGAAATATCACAGGCTCCTCCGGATTCATACTGTCTCCAAATTTCCCCCATCCCTACCCACACAGCAAGGACTGCGATTGGTTCATCACGGTTCACCCAGATTATGTCATTTCATTGGCATTTATCAGGTAAGAACAGAATTGTGTCTTTAGTGCAGACAGAAAAATAATTTGGTTATATCATCGAAACATTCAAATAATAATAAATGTGTGTGAAGCTCAGTGCTTTAATCTTAAGGTTATTAATCATGATTTTTCTCTGACTAATCAACCGCACAAAGTTCCAAAGCAACAAAAAACTATTTCCAAGCCCCTCTGGACATGTGATATAGCAGCTCCCTCTATTTGCCCAATCATGAAACATTTAATCTCTTTTAAACCTTTAAAACCTAAGAATGTAAGAGTTCTGTAAAAATACTCAACTCTTATTGGCTGATCTCTCCTCTGAGGGAGGAGCTTTGTGAGAAGTCAATGACGTTTGAACCACTAGCACAAGAGACTAAGTATAACTATAATATATAAGTATAATACTTATTTTAGAACTAATTTCAGATTTTCTAGAAATTACTTGCTTCATATTGTAAATAATTAATTGCAGAGTAAAGACATTCATGTTTGCCAATTTGAATAGCATTTAATCAATGCATCATTTAATAAATTATTACATTTAAAACGGTGTCACATCAATGACCCATCACTGGTTCAAAAAACACAATCAGTTGTGTTCTTTCAGTTTCAGCATCGAGCCCAACTATGATTTCCTGTACATCTATGATGGACCTCACAGCAACAGTCACCTCATTGGAACGTTTCAAGACAGCAAGCTGCCGGAGAAGGTTGAGTGCAGCTCTAACATCATGCACATTGCCTTCCGCAGCGATGGATCTGTCAGCTACACAGGCTTCCACCTGGAATACAAAGGTAACGCTCATTTGCTTAATTTGTGTCCTATTTTATTTTATTATGGATTTATTATTCATCATGGCATTTGTTCTTGTCCTGTACAGCTAAACTGCGTGAGGCTTGCTTTGACCCCGGCAGCGTGATGAATGGCACAAGGCTTGGTGCAGACTATAAGCTGGGTTCCACTGTGACCTTCCATTGTGACCCAGGCTACCAGCTCCTCGGTTATTCAAGTCTCACCTGCATCATGGGTAACACCAACCGGCCCGAGTGGAACAGAGCACTACCCAGCTGCCAAGGTATGTTCTCATCTCTTTTGGTATAAGGATTGTGAAGATCACAAGCTTTCAGAAGTCAAATGTATTCCCAAGCAATGCGTGATTTATTTTTTTTTAAGTTAGATTCCACCTTTTAGAAGGAATGAATTCTAGTTATATAGTTATATAAATACAAGCTCTATGAGACATTAAGACTCATTCGAATTAGTTCCTCTTTATTGATGTATTATCAAACACATTTTTGGATTTATTAAAGTGAACTTCATTGTTTATTTTGCCTGTAGGTTTTTTTTTCATTAATCTTTATTTCTGGTAATTGTAATAAGAAGTTCCTGTTTACAAGAACAGATAGAGAAACTTAGATAATAATTATTTTTAAAAATTGAAAAATCACAATCTAAAAATGGGTAAAATAAAGAAAATTACTGTCTCTGTGTTCTGAGAAATATGATAAAAATCAACTTTTGTGTGACCTTTAGTTTGTAAAAAAAAATAAAAAATCTCCATGTAAGGCATTTATGTGACCTTACACAGACTGATGAGATTTAATCAGTGGAAGCTGTGCTGAAAATAATCACCTCATTATAGGAGCCCACTTCACAAGTTCAAATGCTAATCAGTATCCCCGGGAATACATTTTTTTTTTTGTCTTTTTGCCGACTCTGTACACTATCAGTCAAAGTTTGGACACTCACAGCTCACCGCACAAATGCTATTATTCTCTGAAGACACTCAACTTAAATGAATTGGAATAATTCTTTAGCAAAATATTAGCTCTGCTAGTTTTATGAATGGAAAGTTTTTTTGTCATAAGTTTCATAAATTATAATTATATATAAATTAGCCATCCTACTATTAGCTCCTGCTGATTATATATAGTTCCTGTACGCTTCTGACCAATTGAGAACCTCAAAAGTACTCCACCTCTTCGCCACTTTGAATCTCTGGCTTCATGTTGCTCCCTTCTCTGAGAGCTCCGCTTGTACTCTCTAAGTATGCTTGTGTCATTTCGCTGATTAACGTTATGGTGAATTAAAGAACAACACCAAAACTCTTGCAAACACATTTTGCTAAAACGTTGACAATGTTCTTTTTATGTCGAGAATTGGAACCTCTTCTGTGTGCATTTCTTATGATTATCCGCCCTTGAGTTTTTCCCGAACTATAAGTCGATTTTGATAAAAGTGACTGCTAAATGCATGAATCTAAATGAAGACTTCTCAAGATGATCTGTAACAGTGTTAGTCTCATATTTTTATTTTAAGTTAAATTGTCTTGATGGACGCTTCCTCAAGCAGTTTCCACAACAGCTGAATTTGGTTCAGATCCAGAGGCTAATAAATCCCCGCTGGTCATTCAAATATTTTGGATTATTTTTCCCATTTATAGGATAACCATTAATAGTTAGACCAATAGCAAGTCACCTGCAGAATATATTTTCTGCAATCTGTAGAATATGAAGCAGCAAAAGTTCAACAGTATGCTTTCATTCAATAAAGTAAGATTGAAACTTTACTTGACTTTATCTTTACCTTGATACAAAGTCAACGTACTGACTGAGCTTTGTCAATAGATTAGTTCCCTTGGCAGTTTAATATGTTCAAGGTAAGATAAAGTAAAACATTTTTTATTATATTATTTTATTTTATTTACCGAACTCATATCTAAAAGGGTCATAGATCTGTTCACTTGGAAGGAACAATAAAGACAGCGTTAAGTTTGACAATATGATTGTGATTATTAAAATTTTAAAGAAAACATAATAGGACCAGGCTCCAGTATGAAACGAGAGGAAACAGGTAAACCTGGTGATGTAGGAAGTGTATTTCTGCCACGTCCGGTTCCCTGACGACACTCTCTCTGATTCGGTGCTTGATTTCTTCAGACACATACATTTAGGTGGAGCTGCCGCTCAAATATCTGCTTTTAAAAGATGACTTCAAGAGTTATCAAGAGATACTCAGTGCCAGTGCAGGTACTCAAGATATTTATTGCCTGGCAGCTAATTCTGATGTGATGAATTAGTGGTTGACAGTTTATTTTTAATGGCGCATATCTGGAAGTCCACAGGTGTTTGGCGTGGATCATTTCTAAAACGATGGTCAATTTGAGACTTCCCTGTTGATAAACATGGAGGGAACTGCAGGATCTTTGGTTAATAATGCATTTTGTTTTTCTTCATGAATGCTGTTGTTTGTTCATACAGATACTATAAACGGTTTCCTTGCTAAACTTATCTGTGCATTTGTCCGTGCTTTTGTTTGAATGAGCTGCTGCAACTGTTTGCAATAATGACAATAGTGTTATTTTACTCCACTTTTCTTCTTCCATAATCATCAAAAAAGTTTTGTTTATCAACAGACATGTGCGTCTGGAAAAAAGCCGATATTGTGCAGAAAAGGGTCAGAACATTCCTTTCTATTTAACTTTTTTTTTTTAATGTAACACTTGCACCATCCATGTAGCTGGACCTCCATGAAGAGTCTGCATGCATTAATATCAACAATCATCAAAAACAAACTATTTATCTTTTAAAGGTTTGTTAAGTTTAAATAATATATATATATATAATAATATATAATATATATAATATATAATATATATATATATATAAAGATTTAATATATAATATATATATATATATATAAAGATTTAGCTGCTGGAAACTTTGCAGTCTTATCTCAAAACACATTAGAATGCCACCAACCAGTCAAATTCCATTAGCCCGAGACCACTGGTTCCTGTGCAGACTGAAATTAATTTCCCAGAGATTTCTTTGTGTCCCTCGACTTTAATCAATAAATGATGAAAAGAAAAAACGGTGACGAATATTTGACACGATTGAACAAGAGCCATCATGAAACAGCCTTTGATTGATATCCCACTCTTCATCTATTGATTTTCTGAAGGGTTTTTACCACTAAATGCCTTGGTAGCTCTTTTCGAACGAGCTTGTGTTGATGAAGCTAGATATGGAACGAGTTACGGGAAGCCAAGCAACTCCTGGGTATTTAGCAGTGGCTCATTGTTCTTAGTTATTTTGCAAATGATCTGGGCATAGCTGCGACATGCTGGTCTTCAGCAAAATCGCACAGATTTAGAACAGGGAAGTCTGGTATCCAGCATATTTTTTGATCATTCTGGATGTGCTTCATTGGACTGAGGCTTTTGGCTTTTCAGTTGTGTGACTAACTGCTTCTGAGATGATTATTAACAGATGATTATTCCAAATGATCACAAGACAGTTAAATATCTAGGCATTGAGTAACAAACTGCTGAGATCATAACATTACTTTTCTTTCAGTTTTGCCCGGAATCATAATTGATTTCTTTTTTAATCCATTCTCCCATATTTACAATCCAGATTAAAGGATACTGTTTGATTTTAATTAGTGTTTTAAAACACTGTTTGTGTTGAATTATTCATGGAGAATCTCTTTTAATCTGCTCTCTGACTGACCAAACAGTTTTAGCATATTCAAATATCTACTGCACGTCTCTAAAAATGCTTATGGAGATCTTTTGAGATGAATCTGCAAAAGATAAAATAACGACTTGCAGTGAAATGTGACTGAACCGAACAACAGCTCAGAGAACAAAAATTGCAGACCTCTGCTTGTGAACTTGTCTGTAAGAGACAGTGACGAGCCGGTTTAGCATCCTACTCTCTGCTGATCAAGGTTGCAGTGCTGTGAAATGCATTATTAACATTTTACTCATCGCTGTGACAGGGCCTTGGTGAACCTGGGAAAACTTACTTACAGAGCACTGGAACAGCTTCAGACTAAATCCAACTCTAAATACCCCCTTGCACGTAATTGAAAATAAAACTTTATCTGCTCTTTCTTCAAATCAGGAATCCGTGGTAGGCAGTACAATGTTTTAGCAGATTAGGGGGAGCTGAAATATCAGTATCCATCTCACTCACTAGAATTTCTGACAAGAAGCTTAACACCAATAAACACTTTAAAGGATCAGCTCAAGCACCCCAAAAGATCGACATGTTTTTGTTTCCCGGTTTCAAAACTCCTTAAAAATAAATAAAAACATGGGTGTCGTGGTTGTAGATGGGACATGGGCGAGCAAATAGCAAGTTAACACAATTATCCATGCATTATGTGTTTATAAACCTGCTTCCATAACAGAAAACAACAGTCGCTGTGCTCTGGATTCGGTGCAGGTGTGCCCCCTGGTGAATTATGTGAAATCCCTATGACATCATGCTCCTGTGAACTCTATGTGAAGTTACGGGGTAGCATTCCACAACAATTGAATGTTTCTTCTGCTACTCGCTGGAATATGTCACCCCATACACAGCTCTAGTTAGCGTGTCTAGTAACCAGAGGGAGTTTTAACTTGCTCCTGCTGATCACTCTCAGGTGTTTCTAGACTTGTTGGGATGTCGCCGCCTGCAGTGGAACACAAATCAATGTTAGACTTGATGAAAACATCCAAATTTTATGGACTTGAGCTTCCTAGTTCTTTAAGGGCCGAGGAGTGAAGGCACCGATTGTCAGTACTGTGTTTCTCTCTTTTTTGATCACCTTTTCATTTCTGTTTTCATTTCTCTCCAATCGCTTACCCAATTATTCACCACACCTGTTTGTTCCTCACCCAATCAGTTTCAGGTTCCCATCTGCATTCTCTTTAATGTGCTTTCATTTCTCCTTTCCTTACGGTCAGTTCACACCTCCTGACTCTCCGTTGTCGGTTCCATGATATTAGGGCACACTGGAGGTGAACACTCTAGTGCCACCACCAGTCCAAATTTGCCTTTACATTTATGCTAATACATTTTGCACCAGAAAAACTAAATTATTGTATTTTATTCCTGCAAGTGCTTGGCTCGTGGAAAACTGTTTAGAAGATCATTTTCCATTATAAAAGTTTCCCCACCATTTTGAGTTTTATTAAAAACATACTTATGTTGTTTACCATTCCAGAAAGTGAATTCAAAACATTCCGTGTCCGGCTTGCAGACAATATGAACTCTTGCTAAATTCTCTGGCATCATGTTGCAACAACCATAATTTGAGGTTGCATATACAGTTTGGGCACAGTGCCCCCAAGTGGTTTGGAGACACAAAAAAATAAATATATTAAGTCTTGGTAATATATTAACTATCCTTAGCTGATCATTTCAATATCGTAAAATGAATTAAACCTGAGTCAAACCATGTATTTTTCATATTTACAAAGTTATACTCCATGTTTGGCTAAACATATATGTCACCTTGTGGTCAAGTTGAATTATGTCAAAAACCCATTGTCTGTAATAACATGGACTGGTAGTCAGTGACAAAGAGGATTTTCTCAAGCTGGGCATCTTTAATCAGTTTTACAGTAAATGGCTGTCACCTTACAAACCTTCCACAATCTAAATTCATAGTATTCACAAAGGTTAAATCTAACGGTATACATAGATAAACATTGTGAAAATAAAGGTGTAAACATTTTTATTCTTATTTATTTTGCTGTAAAGTGTAGATTTTTAATACGGCTGTCAAGGGAGACCTGCACACCTTTGGAGTCAGCCTCTAGTGGTCAGTTAATGAACTGCAGGATTAATCACTTCCTTGCATGCTTCCCGAAGGAAAATATGGAGTAGTCGCTTGTCAAAAACCTACTCCTCTCAGACGGTTTAACCGATTGTCACCTAATTAAAAGCAGAAAATCCTCAGACCTTGCTGGTGAAAAGTCTGTGTCTGAAATACTTTTTGGTTTCCTAATCATGTCATGATGAATTCAGTGAAAAAAGTTGAGTCTGAAGCTGTAACTTGGCAACCGTTAGACATACTAACAAACTTGGCGTGATGAGCTCATGACATAACACAGCACTTCTAAAAAGCTGGCAAGAGTGCCACCGTAATGTCAAAGTTTATAAACCTTTTAATAGACAAAACCAATAGATTTTGATTAATTTGCCTACAGTAAAATCGACATGTGATCAGTTGGAAGTACGCTCACGTAAAGCATGACCCCCTCACTACTCTGCAGTAATATTTTTTACTTAGTTATTGGTTAGATTAACCTTACTTTAAAAAAAAAAAGTTTTAATGCAAGTGCTAATAATGTTTTTGAAAACAGAGAATTAATTAAATCGTGATCATTGAAAATAACACATCTTGCCTCAACCTCTTGCCTGTCTCCACATTGTGGTCTTGGGTCAGAAAACAGGTTCCTGCATAAATGTGTTTTATTAGGGTGAGGTAGTGGATAAGGAAGGTGATTGTTGTCTTGTGGACCATTCCATAATCCTCCTACTACTTCTAATAAAGCAAACACTTACTTTGTCTTCACCACTCGTTAAATTTGCCTTCCACTATGTTCATCAATTCTTTGTTGCTTGGTAAGATGCACAGGGGACCCAATTATACAACTTAAAAATGAACGAGAGCCGCAATTAATCATATGTACACTGGTAATGAAGTTTTCAGTCCATACCCATGACCTCTCTGTCTGTATGTTGTTAGGGAGGGTGAGCTGTGTCACACACTCTTCATGGCTGCCATTCTCTTCAGGAAAAGAGAGATTAATAATGGATGTGTTTGTGTTGAGACTTCTGGACTGGATCAGCCTGTCACAGGAGCACCAATAGGGTGCAGAGGATGCAGAGGATGTCTGACACCTCTCTTACACACACACACACACACGCACACACACACACACACACGGTCACGCACACACATCATGCACACCTCCTCGAGGTCAAAGCAGGGAGAAGATGCTGGATCATGCTTTTCTTTAGCCTCAGGGGAGGTGTGGAACACAGTGTACATGTTCTTGTGGAGAATCGAGAGTACTGTAGAGTTTGTGGAGCTTCATTCTGAATGAAAAGCCTCTGTGTTGAAATGGGGCTCAGTTAGAGCTTTTGGATTTTCTGTGGGTGGAGAGAGAAACAGTATTTGAGGAGTGAGATGAATGGAAATTAGGCCGATGTTTCTAGGACATAGGTGGAGTTCCATTTCTCTCACTTGCCCCTAGCCTGTAAACCCAGCCCAAAGATGCATATATGAGCTGAATAGTTCTGAAGAATCAGAAAATCGATTAATTTAATGATTTGTAAAATTCATAATCAATCAAGAATCTGATTATTCCAGTTTAAATTTGTTTTGGTGAAGTCCCTCTGTGTGGTACCAGGCTTGGAAGGCTACACTGCTCTTCACATTACCCCTTCACCTTCATTCTAAAGATAATTGGGTCTCTCTTTCACCTCGAGAGAATATGCAAAACTAAGTGTGGGGGGAGGGTCTCAGAAGTAAGGGATGGAAATAAAAGTCAGTGTTCGGATCCTGCAGGTTAAGCACGGCCACAGATCTCTCGCGGACATTGTGTGTCATCATGAGCTAACCCATACCTTACCTCAGCATCATGAAACCAATGATCCATAGATTGATTGTTGGGTGGTTCCTCTGGAGTGGAGGAAGCCATGTTTAGTCTTGATGGAGAGGGTTCTGAAACCACCCAACCCCGCTAGTCTGGATCAAGTAGCAATATGACTGGAGATAAAGTCCCAGATCCTCCACTGAGTCTGACCACTGATCTTAGGACGGGAGAAACGATTCAGACTAACCTCTTTCCACAGCCTTGATCAAAACAATGATTCTGGAACACAGATGATGACTAATGTTCTGTGGGTTCAACAGTAATAGATGACTCGGGAAGAATCCTGGTTTTGCTTCTCTATCATCATCTACAGTGGCTTCTTGCTTAGCGAGCACTCAGAATGTAGATGTTCTCTTCTGACCTCTTTGTGGAGAAATAGATTTTTTAGAGGATAATCTTGCACAGATGCCAGAAAACTTGTGCATTGGGAGTGACGCGCATCATCTTCCACTAACAGAACAATGACATTGAAAATGCCAACCCTCGGACAGATGGAAGGAGATCTGTGGGTGATGTTTTGTACTTTTATGCTGTCAACTCTATAGAATGGTTCTGGAAGAGGGTTGTGACATGGAGCAACATAGAGACAATAATTGAATTCCTAAAGGACTCGATTTAATTTTATTTTTTTGATAGTTTGATAGACTGTAAATTTTCAACCACTGAATGCAGGGTTAAAGTGGGAAGTCTCTGATCACAGATTTTTAATATGTATTTTCACTCCTCATATTAGAAGCAGAAGAGCCCAGTGCAGTGTTTGGGGCACATTAAATGTCATTTCAGAGAAATGTTGAGCAGCACTTTTCCTCTTGTGCTCGGTGTGCTCCTCTTCCTCTGAGACACTTACAGTACAGTTTAAAATCTGCATTTTACATATTTGCAAATCTCCAGTGCTGGGACATGTATAATATGACATAAAACATTGTAAACACTTCCCTCGTCAGCTCCAGAGATGAACTATTATAAAATGAGGCACAAATAATAACGTTTCTGATTCCAGTGCTCTGATATACTGACTCTGTCAGTTTCTTTTTTGCTAATCTTCTAAAATTCATTTTCACCAGAGAATATTGTTGCATCAGCAGTAATAAACCTACATAGAAGCTGAACCGTTTAATGCAAACAGCACCGCAGTTTTCCCACTAGTCAAATGCTATAAAAGTCGCCACAAGGAAAGATTCATATTTTTATTCAGCTTTTATCACTGGGTGCAAGCCTCTTCCCGCTCCGTTAGATTCTAATCACTTCTTAGTCCACTTTTGCTATGGGTATATTTGCCTATCTCTCTCTGAATGATTTCCTTTATTGTAGAGAAATAATTCAAATGGGGTTTAATCGATGATTGCACAAGAACGGTATCGTTAAAAGTCATGTTTTTGAGAATAGGGTTTAAACGTGTTATTGTCAGGTCTATAATTATGTTCTGGTCTTTGATTAATGGCTCGGAGCTTTTACAGTGCTTTCATAACTCCATGCTCCTGTCACAGCTTTCGTATATAGACACTTATAGATTCACCGCATGATGTATGTTGCTTTTGTTTGACGTCATCACAGCTTTTCACGACAGCGTCATTACCAATGGTGCTTAATTTCCTAGAAGGCAAAGTCATTTCTATTCATGTTATGCCCCCAGCCTTTGCTTTTCAATGTATTTTCTTACTGGAGAAATATCCAGTTCCTCCATTGTGTTTCCTTGTTCATCCCATCTCCTCTGTGTCCTTTCTAAAGTGTTTCCCTGTCGGCCAATCAGACTCCAGCATTTCCCCACTTTTAGGAGATGATCACCTGCTTCTAATAACTCATCTATGACTCATATCGGCTCACACAGACTCTTTGTACGATCTACTGTAGAATAGTTTTGCATTTTTCATTATAGTTCAGTTTTTTTATTAGTTTTAGTGTATGTCTACTAAATACTGGGTTATAGAGAAAAAACATCTGGAAAGTGTTGTATTTTAAATTTAATCATTGTTTAAGATATTTTTAGGGTCACATCACTCTGGATTATTATACTTTTTTTATATTAACGCATACATTAGGCTGCTGCAACTTTTCACAGGGGTGTTTACACAGAGAACCTCTTGCCAAATGTGCACTGGCGATAGGCACCGGCAGACCCCTGTGACCCCAAAAGGGAATAAGCAATTTGGAAAATTAATGAATGAATGTGTTGGGAAAATCCTAAAAGAAGAACACCAACCCCATGAATCCAATTGATGTTAATTTTAATTCCCTATTTAACATACTAAGTTTTGGTACCTATTTTTGATCAAGGAGATTAAGAGCATATGGAGACTCAAAGCATCATACAGGGCTCTAGAGTGCGACCAATTTGGTCGCATATGCGACCTAATTTCTCAATGGTGCGACTAAAAAAAAGGTTGCACCGGTGCGACCCGTCGTTCGAGGGGAAAAAACGAAACTCCGTGAGTCTCCCTGTTGTTCAACAACAGACACACATTAGGCCCATATCGTGGTCTAAACCAATCAGAGATAGTGAAGAGCGTATCCCGCCCCACCCCCCTCTGATTGGCCGTGGTCCAGATATTCCTGTATGCATGTGAACGTACGTTTGAAAATGCACGTGATGCAGTCAGACAGAGAGAGGTGAGTCCATCAGGTAAACAGTGGATGTAGCCGTGGATTACGAGAGAAGATGAAAAGAAGAGATTTTTCATTAAGAAAGATAAGTTAGGGCCTGATCGTGAAAATCATAACCAATGCTCTGACACGGAGCCATCAACCTCCCCTGTGACTGGCTCTAATACATTTAGAATTGAAACTATAAACTTCAGAATTTTCTATAAAACACATAACATGCCGCGATAAATGCACTGCGCAAGTGTCCCCTCTCCCCGCTGCCTTTCAGCGGCAGGCAGCTGCAAACAGATCATCAGACGAGGCCGAGATGAGAATTAAGTTTTACGTTGCCTACAATATTGCAAAAGAAGAACTCCCCTTCACTAAATTCAAGTCCGAAATAACTCAACAAGAAAAATGGCTTGAACGTAAACCCGACGTACAGCAATGATGTCGCGCGCACCCAATTTATAGAAGTCATCGCAGTTACATTGAAAAAAAAGACGTCTGTGCAAATTGTGAACAGTGCGTACGTGGAATTCCTAATCGACGGAGACACATATATCGCCACAAAGGAATTGTGTACAGTCGTATCTTGCGGAAAGGAAGACCGATGAATATATTATTGAACACAGTGAGGTCGAGCATGCTCATGCCCAAGGTAAGCCACGTCATGTTATGGAGCCTATGTCAATAATATGCCTACCGTCTCGTTACTGCATTAACCATAATATTCTGACACTTAAAAATGAAAAAATAAATAAATAGGCTGCATTATAAACTCTTGATCTGGGTAGTAAATGGTATTATCGTTTTTATTTGTTTAATTAGGAATTAATGCTGCTTCAAAGAAAGCATTTGCTGCTCTTGGGGACCAAAATCAGTTTAAAGTTTAAATTTCAGCTCAGTAAAGCACTTTAAACACTTTTTCAGTAAGTTTTAGTTACCTTTCTTGTAGAATTGTGCTTCAAATAAAGAACTTTATTTTGACCAGGTTGTTAGTTAATCATTTACAAGTCAATATTGTCTATATGGACAGTGATTTAAAAAAAAATAAATGAATAGATAACTAAAAAAAGTGAACTTGTGAAAATGGGGTGTTAAATGTGATGCGGTTGAAAATTTGGGTGCACCTAACTTTTGTGCTGGTGCACCTAAGAAAAAAATTTAGGCGCACCAGTACAACCAGTGCAAAAAGTAAGTCTAGAGCCCTGTCATAGAGAGAGAGAAGGAGAGAAGAGCAACAGAACACCGGAATGGAACTCTGTGCAGTTACACACTCTGACCGATCACTGCAAAAACACACTGTGTAAAACTAAAATCAAAAAGTCCCACAGTTAAAGAGTTATCTTAACCCAAACAAGGGGTGGTTACAGGGATGTAGTCACAATAACGGAAAAGAGAATAATAAAAGCAATAACTAAGCAAAATGTCACAGTGTCTCAGCTCACGGTAAACACTGAGTACATCTCTGGAAGGAATGAGAACTAATAGAACTCTACAGACAGTTATAAATGCATTTGGTAAATCATACATTTAGTATCTGCATCACATGGAGTTATGAAATCACATTTCAGAATGATACCTCTTACTTATTGATTACTTGTACTTATCTGTAAGTGGAATTATCACCAATTGAAATGGAGTTGCTAGTGCAGAAATATAATTAAATGTTATGATCGGGAAATTACTTAGCAATATACTCTGTATTAGCATCCTTGTGCAAGCTCCATGAATGTAGATAAGTTCTGGCCTAGTTGTTTTGTTTTTCTTCTAATGATTAATAATAACCTTTTTTCATTGAAATTCACTTTTTTTCATTCCTCTATAATGTCTTATCTCCTTTATTTTGTACATTTTCAGTTACGTTGTACACTATCTCAAGCAATCTCTAATAAAACCCATTCTTAGATTACAATACTGGAAAACCACTGCTTCCTTGGAACTCACCATCTCCTCCATGTGACAGGACTCCATGTTTAGGGAAAATAACCAAAAGTCTGGAACCAACAATGGCAGAGTCCAGACATTAGACAGGAGAGCACATGCCTCATGGAAACAGCTTTATGGGCAGGTCTTGACCAAATATAGCTGCCATAAACTAATGTGGCAGGACTATCAGAGTTCTAATAATAATGTCCCCTGTAAGTGACCACTAGAGGTGCTGTGCATTTCAACCAGGTTTTTTCCTTCTTTGTGTGTTTCCTGATTTTTCTATTGTGTGTATAAAAGCATGTGAGGAGCTTGCTTGATCAGAAGGATCATAAGCATTTCATCGGACATGATCAAGTGCAGGGTACGAGTTGATTTAGTACCCTTCGGTTAAGCGGAGTGATGCAAGTTGGTTTATTAAATTGTTTGTAAAAACCCTTTGCGGATGTATGATTAAGTATCATTTATTGATTGTTTATATGTTGTAAGTTTGTATTTATTTTGTGTACATCCCCTTTTAAAACGTTAAAAATTGAACTCTATTGCACCAGTCTTACCGTAAATGTTTTTATATAACAGCTCTGTTCTATTTTTCATGTTGAACTCTACATTGAATGGTAATGTGCACTACATTTAGTCTTTTTCTGTTTCTTCAGCTCCTTGTGGAAGTCGATCAACTGCATCTGAAGGCACTGTGCTCTCACCAAACTACCCTCGCAACTACACCGGAGGCCAGACCTGCATCTATGAGATCTCTGTCCCGGGAGAGTTTGGTAAGAAGCTTACATTAAATGAAGTGACAGTCACATGATGGGAGTTTATAAGTAGCTGTTATGCAGAACATGCCTCTGCTCGGGAAAACTGTTCTTTCATTTCTTTTGAAGAATTACATGTTATGTGACGCTTGTATTCATCAAGGCAAACAATTGGAGTCACACATCAGTTATTCCCCAAAGAAACAAGAAATGCACAAGTACATTATTTGGTATTGTCTCAGCGTAAATGATTGCACCCCTTTTGAAAAAATCAGTAGCTCAATAAACAAAAGAACAATTTACATGAAATTAAGATTAATAATGGAACTTAGATAACAAAATCTTCAGTTTTACTCAAATTGGTTGAAACAGAAAGGAATCCACCCGGAGCAAAAGCGTCCAGGTTACGCGGGGTGTGCGGAGATCGCCTCGAGGCCCGCAGGGCTACCGGCGAATCATCGTTCTGCAGACAAAAGAGTGGCA
>SRMA01026987.1:195248-309760 GCA_007224835.1 Danionella cerebrum
ATGGAATGACTCCCCGTACGTAAGAGGTGGTCTCTCCACGCTGCGCGTCGTGTGATTCGTTGGCGATGCTGTCCGTCTCAAAATGGTTGAGCTCATTGGCTTCCTCAGAATCAGAGCATTCCAGCGATATATAGAGCTCCCGGATTGGACAGATGGTCGGGGGGTAGGGACACGCAGAAGCTTGAACGTCGAAAGCGTTTGTGAATGAAAGGTTCCCAAAAGCGCAGCAAGATGGGGTAAATGAGCTTCCACCTCCCTTTTACAGCGTTTCTTTAGGAGATCAGCTCCCATTCAGTCGGTCTAATCCCGACTAACGTCTCCGGGACCGACTGAAAGGGAACTACTGCATCTAGTATTTGGTTCTAGTATTGGCTCCAGGTTTTCCAGGCGTGGAATGAACAAGTTGGCGACAGATTGCAGCATCTATCATTCTCCATTCTTCAGGATGAACCTCTTTCAGAGCCTGGTGCTCGATGGAGAACGATGCTTGGGAATTCCTCACATTAGTTCAGATAAGGAGATGTTCTGGAGGGTGAAGGAGATGATCACCTTCACCCTGATCTTCTTCAGAAATGCAGCAGGAGCTTTAGTCGTGTGTTTGTCGTGCTGGAAAAGTGCTCGGAGTGATGGAGCATCTCCTCCTTCAGTGTAGAGCAGAACATTGTTGCGTTCATAATGCCATCAAGGAAATGCAGCTCCCCAACACCAGCAGCTCTCCTGCAGCTCCACATCAGCACAGTGCCACGACCATGTTGAACTGCAGGCACCAGGCTTTTCTCATCGCTCCAGTCAAGAGACTCAGTAGCCTTTAAATTTTCAGCACAGGCTTTAGGAGAGACTTTCTTAATGGCCCATACCCGTGCTACCGCTCCTCTGCAGTGTGTGGTGTATGGTTCACGGGAAACGTTCACTCCAGTTTGGCTTCTACTGTTTTAGCGAACAGCAGTGAACTTGCAGCTTATTTTCTTCAACCTTCTCAAACAGAGGACGCTCCGGTTGAGATGTTAACTTCTGTTGATGATTCTGTGCCAGATTTGTAACATTTTATTGGAGGGTAAAAGGTGGGGTAGCTTGAACAACATTTGTGGTTCTCTGGTTGGTTGCGTATATGTAGGGGAGTGATAAGGAGCTTAAATGGTGATGATGGAACAACCCTTTATTCAAACATCCCTTTAATATTTTTTACCCACATTACACTATTCTAAAGACATTGAGTTCATATCTAAAAGAGTTAGAACTCTGACTGAACCCATGAATCACATATTTTGGTGCTAAAATCCTGACATAAGAGCTGTTTCTCTTTGAGACTTATATATTATGCATGGACACAGTGTGTTTGTTTAGCTTTGCTTGTAACAACTCTGCACAACATGATACTGAGCAAGATCAAGGAGAAGGATAAGTGATCTTATATGAACTCGAGAATCCGAAAAGTACTGTAGGTTACATTTTTCTTACTTGCCCCTTCCCCTTACCCCAGTGCATAATTTGTCCATGAGGATGTTGTGGAGCACCATGAGGTTTTTTCTTTTTTTAATTTAAAACTTTCAGGGTGTAGGGCTTGTATGCATTTAAACTGTTCATTTTATGGTTTATTACTTATATTTGGCTTATTTTAAAGATAAAAGGGTCCGGGAGCCTCTTATGAATTTTCAGGTTCAATATGTTAATCTGGGTCATTATTGGTAAAAAAAAATAAAAAAATAAATAAAATTATTGAACCTGCAGGAAATTTTGCAACTTCTAAAGAAAAGTATAACCTTGTAAGGGTTTTGAGTGGAAGTTGAGCTTATTTTTGTGCGTGGTAAACCATCAAAATCATCCCAAAACAAAAATAATCATTTTTTTTAAATAATCACATATCTTAAATGTAAAAAACTGAACATAAATTCTGAAATAATTAAGTTAAGTTAATTACCATATTCTGGGTAAACATATTTTAGGTTGTATTTCACAGAACGTGGAGGAAGACATAGTTGTACTCAGAGGAAACCCAGGCAATGACGGCGAAAACATGCAAGCTCCCCCCAGGAAGGTCAATGACTGGCATTAAACTGGCAACCTTCTCACGAAAGGCTGTGGTGCTACCACATAAAATAGTAGTTTTCATGATTTTGAAAGTAGTAAAAATGGCAAAGTGTATTCCATCTTGAGGTTTTGTTGGTTTTGCTGGTGGCCACCTTGATAGTCATCCCTTTGCTGATACTCTTCAAACGTCATTTGAAAATAGATTTGGGACATTTTTTTGTACAAAATAGGGGCAGAACTGCCCCCTATCTCTCAGCTAGCTTGCTGCGCATTACCATACTCGCCTCGCCCAGCTTGCAACACCGTGCTGTTTTCATTGAAACAAGTTGAACTTGTGGAATGACTCGTTTCTTAAATATTATTTGGATATTAGCGAGCCAACCTTGGCTCCAGTCACATTTTATTAGGGATATTTTGTTTCTTTTGGTGAAATTATCTCTCATAAATTTCAACTACATACTGAATTTTCTGGGAGGGGGAGGATATACCTACTGGCTCGTATAAACGGTTTAAGTTGTTATCTTGCTATTCAGGAGGTTGTGCTACCATTTGAAATGGGTGAATATTTCAAGGCCTCTACACTGTTTTTGATCAATAGGCGCACTAATTATGGGAAACTGTACTTGCTCCACACAGAACTGTCAGAAGTATTTAGTACTCTTTGAGCTTGTACATTAAATGGGGCTTTTAAATGGAATAATGACCCAGTTCTCTGTTTTGTTTTGCTTTTAAGTTTTAATTATTCTGTCACAATTAATAAAGCCAGACCTTGTTTTAATATCATCTGTCTTTTGAAAGGAAAAGGGAATAGTTCGCTGCTGCCAAAGAGAGCCTTGGGCAGGAGTTGTACATATTAGTCTCCAGTGTGCTTGCTTAGAAAAAGTTGTCGACCAGCCGCACACTGTGCATCTGGCTTGTGCTGGAGAAAATCTGTTACTGTTGTACCACAGTCCCTCAGCATTTCCAGCAAACTAGAAATCTTGGCAGCATCTTGAGAGCTACTACATGAGGGGCTCTATTAGATCTATGTAAACCACAGCAGACAGTGTTGCACTTCATCCCGGACTCTGGTCTTTTTACGTCAATCACAAAGACTGTGATGCACGGTTGCATCGCTCACACTAATCCCAACTTGCTTGCTGTCAGCAGTCCAAAATCACACCCCCTCAAACTGGTGGCAGATGTTTCAGAGAATATGAAGCATGCTCTGAAATCTGGCCCCAAGGACGTTTGATTTGTCCTGGTATGGGGGCTGTGTGTATGAGTTTGAGGTCTATGCGCCCGCAGGCTTGAGTGGCATCAAACATCACCTACTGCTGCCACCCACTAGTGGAGCTGTGCATACAACAAAGCCGCAAAACACTCCATCACCCAAAACACATTCATTTCCATCTCTTGTTCCACCTTTCTGCCCTCCAACGTAAACTGAATTTCAGGGTAAATCAATTTCCATCTGTCCATCCATCCAAAAAATGAGTAGTGCCAGCCGTGTGTGACGTTCTAAATTCAGCCAAGCCGAACCGGTTTCTTAACTGCTTTTGTGATTAATTCATTAAAAGCCAGACTATTATTCTACTGTACAGTGCAAAATAAAAATACATATTTTCATCCATTTGACTGCCAGAGCAAGGGCATAACAACCCCTGTCTAATCCATCTTTTCCTTCTCATCAGTTGATTCCTCCACCCAATCATCCATCAACCCCTGAATGCTGTTATCACTATCTATCAAGGAACGAACAACAATGTTGAGATTGATTTTTTTCATTGTTCCACCTTTCCATTCCCCAACTAAAACTAAACCTCTGTCTAATCCATCCATCCATCCATCCATCCATCCTACCATCCATCCATCCGTCCAACTATTCATTCGTTGGTAGTCAGTGCTCATTCAACTAGTATATCTATTTTCATTAATACTCAAGCTCTTAAGAGATCCACTTCCATGGTTCTAGCAACGGTTCACTAAAAACATTGCAGCAAGAAAGTGTCAAAAGGCTCAAACTAATCTGAAAAAAGCTGTCACTCTGCCCATACATCCATCTAGTGAATTTATTCATCCACTCATCCATCAAAGGATCCCAGCGATCAAATCGAACTTCTGGCTAATGCAATTTCCATCTGTCAGTTTGTCTTTTACTCCATCTGCCTGCCATTTCCTCCATCCGTCTAACCCTAATCCGCCAATTTCTATTTCTTGTGTCATTTTTGTGATGACGTGTTTTAAATTATTCTGTCTCAGCCGGTTACAGCGGTTTAATTTACCCGAAATGTAGTCATTTTCTAAATTTTTAAAAAAACTTTTCTAAAGTTATTTTCATTCAAAAGTACAAATAATGATGTTTATGTAAATTAAGTTTAATCCTAATGGAAACAATCTACACTCATATTTGGAGGCTAGTAGCAAAAGTTAAGAACGTAATTACAAATTCATGGAAGTCTGGAAACAAAATAAATATAATCTTGCGACTCGGCTCGCGATCTTAAAAAAAAATCAATTTAGTCTAATGCAATGTTTTAGCTATGATATAATTCATTTTATAACTTAAAATATAATAACTTAGGTTTCAACTGTAGCTATAGAAATGTACCAAATCTCCAAGGGAGCCCCCAAACTATGTGTTTATCTCTCCGTTACCTTACAGTAAAAGTGTTCCGGGTATAAACAGAGAAAAAATGATGGATGTCCCTGTTTCCTGTTCTTTAGCTCCCTAATCACCTATTTCCAATTCCCCCTGATTGTGTCATCTTCTAATCAGCCCAGCATTCCCTCATTATTTGAACTCGTCTCGTGTCCTGAATGCTTTACCTGTTCCTGCTCCATCTCTTCCATTAGGCTCCTGTGTATTATTGACCTGGTTCTGTTGTGGATTGCCCTGTAGTCATGCTGGTGTTGCTGTGATGTGCTAAAGCCCTGTCTTTGTGCTTCCGTAAGGGATTTTTAGCAGCTAAGGCAACGTATAGCATTCTAAAACTATTTACCTGGGAAGAAATAATAAAATATGTTTTATTGAACACATAAATCTTGCTTTGTAGTGTGAAGTTTAATTCATTTTATTTATCATTTTATCACAGAAACACCTCTAGCTGTACAGTTTGTGGCTCTTGAGTTGATAAACAATAAATTCCATAACACTCCTAATATATTCTGGTTATTATAGTGTTCGTCACATAACAGTTATTCTCTCAAATATGTATCACATTATATAAGAAGTGTGGAGATTCCACAAGAAAAGAGCTTGATATTTTGATGTTCAAGAGCTGAAAAAAATCAGTACAGCCACAACAAATCACTCAAAATAGAATTATTTTTCAACTCTTTTTATTAGTGCCAGCACAAAGTGATCGAGTCACAGAAACACATCACTTGCAGACATTGGACCTTCCCCCAGTAGTGACGCATTATACATACAGCTCTGCATTCACTCTAGATCCTTTACAAATGCAAAGGAGCAGCTGGCAACACAAGCTGAAATCAGTTTCGTAAGTTGCATAAGTAAATAACCAGGAGCAAGCCAGTGTTTGGAAGAGCATATCTTGGATTTAAAAGGCAGAACAATGTGATGATTTTTTTTGGCTGTAATAATCATATTATCCATATAATCTTCTTCTTCTTCTTTCGACAATACCCTTCAGGGGTCACCACATTAAATCATCTCCCTCCACCTATCCCTAACCTCTGCATCATCAACATTTGCAGCCACTAGCTTCACATCCGCATTCAAATACCTTCTCTTTGGTCTTCCTCTTCTCAACCTGCCTGGTTGCTCCATATTCAACATTCTCCCGCCAATATCCTCACCCTCCCTCCTCTGAACATGTCCAAACCATCTTAACTTGTTCTCTCTAACTTTGGTCACTCTCATGTGCTTGTTCCTAATTCCCAAAGAGAACCTTAGCATCTTAATCTCTGCTACCTCCAGCTCAGACTCTTCCTTCTTTCGCAGTGGCACTGTTTCTAAACCATACGGCATGGCCAGTCTCACCACTGTCCTATACACCTTCCCCATGATTCTTGCTGGAATTTTCTCATGACAAAGAGTTCCCGGCACTTTTCTCCAGCCATTCCAACATGCATGCACTCGCCTCTTGTCCTCTTTCTCTCATTCTGCATGGCTTTATCCCCCTACAATTGCTGCAACCCTTATACTTGGAGATCGGCACCAATTCACTTCTTCATTCCTTAGGTATCTTCTCTCTCTCTAATATCCAGTTAAACATGTTAGAAATTCTACTGCCTCCTCTTCACTGGAATGTCATCAAATCTCCACTGGAATGGACCAAATGCCTTTTCCCTTTTAATCATCTTTAAAGCTTTCCTGACTTCATGCTTTCCCTGTTCCACAGAGTTAAGGCTTTCTATTCTTTCTTCCCTCTCATTTTCTTCATTCATTAGCTAAGCTTTTCAAAGTACTCCTTCCATCTCTTCCATCTCCTCACCTGTGAGCACTTTCCTATCTCTATCCTTAATAACTCTAAAATCATTTCCATCTCCATACCTCTGCCTAGCTAACCTGTACAAGTCCTTCTCTCACTCTCTAGTGTCTAACCTTATTGTACAACTCCTCAAATTCCTTCAATTGGCCTCTTCACTCTGAGCTCTTACTTTGAGTGCTATAGTGAACTTCCTCATTCCATCACCAAATCTCCGTGTCAGCTTTTCTCCTTCCAGATGACACACCCAGCACCTTTCTTCCTGTCTCCCTGATCACTTCTGCTGTAGTTTTCCACTCATCTGGCAACACTGCCTCACCACCCAGAACCTGCCTCAACCTCAGTCTAAATTCTTCAGAGCTTTGTCAGCTTCCACCACTTGGTTTTCTTCTCCATCTCTACCTTTGACTTTCTCTTACAGGCCATCAAATCCATCCTACACACCACCTTCCTATTCTTGTCTGGCTATACTCGCTCACACTACCACTTTACAGTCACTAATCTCTCTCAGATTGCCTCTTCTGCATACCATGAAGTCTACCTGTATTCTCCTGTAGGTCACTCCATGTTCCATGTTCATCCTCTTTGCAAAGTTTACAACCATCTGTCCTTCAAGGTTCCTTTCCTTCCTCCACCCTTGCCCTTCACCTCGTCATCTGCGGTGTTCCTCTCAGCAACATGTCCTTTAAAATCTGCCCCATCACCTCTCCCTCACCGGTTGGAACTGTCTCCATCACCTCATCTAATTCACTAGAGAATATCATCTGTCATCTAACTCAAAACCTACATGTAGTGCAAAACCACTAAAAAACATTCAACACCACCCCTTTATCCTCGGACTCCTCAACCTGTCTGTCACTCTCTTGATCTCCAGAACATTCCTCAAAAACTCCTCTTTCAGAAACACACCTGCCCCATTTTTATTACCATCAGCACCAATGAGAAAACCTGCTCCTACACTACAGTGTTCCTGTAGTATGGGCCTTGCTACCCTTCCACCTGGTCTCCTGCAAACACAGTATGGGCACCTTCCTTCTCTGCATCATATCATTTTTCCCTGTCATTGTACCGACAGTCAGAGTCTCAGATCCACTCTCTTAGCTTTCCTCCTCTCTCTCTGTCTACGTATTATTCTTCCTCCTCTCCATCTATGACCAACAGTAGCTCAGTTTTCACCAGAGCCCTGTAGATCAACAGCACTGATGGCGGTCATTGTTAACCCGGGCGTCCTGTAGTATGGGCCTTGCTACCCTTCCACCTGGTCTCCTGCAAACACAGTATGGGCACCTTCCTTCTCTGCATCATATCATCTTTCCCTGTCATTGTACCAACGTTCAGAGTGTCAGATCCACTCTCTTAGCTTTCCTCCTCTCTCTCTGTCTACGTATTATTCTTCCTCCTCTCCATCTATGACCAACAGTAGCTCAGTTTCCACCAGAGCCCTGTAGATCAACAGCACTGATGGTGGTCATTGTTAACCCGGGCGTCGACCGATCCGGTGTGGAGTTTTGGCAATGTCTATTCTCAGCATTACTGTAAACCAAGAATTCTTGAAAGACAGAGTTTGGACAGAATTCAGCTTGAACTTTCACAACTTTAAATTATGTCTTCCTGCTGACCCAGTGAAATTGGGTGGTTGTAATTGAGCATAAAAAGGTTGCTTTTGCGGTCAGGGACAGAGGCAAAGGAGCCTGCAAATCAGCTAAAGCGCTGTATTACACTGAACACTGTTCAGTCTCTGTGAATGTTGCCTCCAGCCAGCCTTGTGGGATGGTTGCTGGGCACATGCTGGGAAGAATTGTTCTCAAGAGATATGAGACCCGGAGATTTAACCATGCCTCATGCCAGGATGTACCAGCTCTCTGATGCTTTGCTCGCACAAAATATTTGTTGGTGGTAGTACTTTCTATCGAGCAGTATTGAATAATTGACACCAGGTTCATTTCAAACAGTGGGGTTTTTTCTGGGTTGTCTGTAAACGTTTGAAGTTCTGTAGTGTGCTAACATTGAGGGATTGTATTGAGCTTCCCTGTGGCTTTCTGTTTCCTCACATCATTCTGTGGGTCTGGTTAGCTCATAATCCAGCTGTTGCTCCTGTAAGTACATGGATTCATCTCAACACATTGTTATACACTTGTTCTGATTCATAGTCTGAACTGTGTTACCCTGATGGGAGCCTCAATAAAAAGAGATTTTGTGATAGAATGTATAAAACATTTCCTTCATGTACATTTATGCTTATTCATTTTGTAAACTTGAATGAATGCTTTTGATTATTTGTGTGGAATGTATTGTGCATTAGCAAAGTGTGAAATATTAGTGACTGAAGTGAGTAATAATAGTGCAGCTGTTGTAGTAGGAGTGGCAGTCGTAGTATTAGCAGTAGTAGAAGTATTTGTAATAGTGGTTGAAAGATTCGTACTAGTAGTAGTTGTTTGAATCTAGGACTTCACAGCACTTTTTTTAGACTGTTGAGGCCTAAATGCAACTTTTGCAATAAAAGTTTCCTTTTTTATTTTAATCTTTTATATATAGTTAGTTCCAATTCAAATGTTTTTATTGTATTAATTGTCTGGAAGAATTCACCATCAAGAAGATTGTTGAATTTACAGAATGTCTGGAGTTTCATCAAATATTCTGGCAACTGATTTTTTTTTTTGCCAGATTCCCTTTCAGTGCATCCCTTTCTTTCTGTAAACAGCTCCTATGTATTTTTCTTGTAACTGGTGAAATAGCTCTGCCTCAATGTAGGGTGGTTACTCTTGGAAAGTGGAATATTACTTGCCACCCAGTCTCCACAAATCTAGTGTAGAAAATGTCAGAAGAAATGTACGGTAAAAGAGAAAAAAGTCCCTCCTTTGCAGACAAGTACGTTTTACAATAAACTTAATTAACAATTATTGTTTATTTTACAATAAACTTAGTTTCACTTTGACTTAATTAACTTTGACCCTTCCTTTTACATCTTATTTAAACAGTATTTTTATGCTACATTTCTTATTACCAAAGACACAGAGAATCATGTTCTATTTTGTTGTTTTTGTCTTGTACGGGGGTCTGCAACCTGTGTCAATTTGGACTTTTTTTCAAAGGGCTATTCAATTATTGGTTAAAAATAATAAATAAAGTGTGTGGACGTGTTCAAAATATAACTTAATGTCCCAGCAATATTTGCTTATCATTAAGCTGGAAACAATGGGCTTCCATTTTTTCTTCGTGTTAAAAGTTAAAAATCATAATACAATTAATTTCATTGATTACAAACTTTCATTTAGCTGTGTTTGGGTCATAAATTGCAATATGTGTTGTCAAGGGGGAAGAACATTGCATAGAAAATTGAAATGCGCTCGAACTTGCAACAGGTCTGCATGTTAAAGGTGCTGCAACAGGAATTTGTCTCGTCTGGTTGTGCATTTCTGAGAATCTCTGGAAAAATGTTTTCAGGTGAGGACTTCCCTTTGTGTTCGACTACAATCTTACAAAAAGATCAAAATAATTTACTACCACTCATGTGTAGAGCCGGGGAAAACATCTCGGTCTGCAGATGCACCAGAAACAGGAAGAGGGTGTGATGACGTCATAATAATGTGCTTTATATTGGATAAAATTGCAAGACCTGCTAAATTCGCAGGGATTGGCTGACTAGGTACTGATAAATGATGAAAGCTGTATTGGTAGTCATAGCACTAGATGTAATAGTAGTAATATTAGTGGTCATAAGAGTAGTAGTGCAGTTATATTCGGTATATTGGAAGTAATTGAAGTAAACATTGTGGTTGTAAGAGTGGCATTAGGCGTAGTGTGGAAGTGGAACTAGTTGTAGTAGATGCGTCTGTGGCTGTGGCAGTGGTAGTACAAGAAGTAGTAGCAATAAAAGTGAAAGTTAGATTACGTAGCATAAAGCCATTTCAGCCTGGTGTTCTTCGCAGGTCGGCTTTTTGAGAGACATTTTCAGATGTAAATGTAGTAATTTGAACAAATGTTGTAAATTGTTGCTGCCTCATCTTTGACAACAGAGAACCCGTGTGGAAAACACTTAATTTGTTCACTCTCCTCAGAGAAGATGTGATCAAAAAGATGGGGAATAAAACAAAAGGACTTTGTTTTTGTGAGTTACAGGAGTATTAATTCATTGTTTTTCAGAACATAGCTGAAAATATGAAATTTAAACAAATACTTTTATTATTTCCCACAATGGAAATAGAGTTAAAAAAAAATTTTGTACTGCAAAAAACTAAAAAATTTAAAACGAAAATTTTTTTTGTTTTGTAACAAAATTCAAAAGAGTTGAGACAAAATAAAAATGCATAAATCCACAAAAAAGCAAAGACAAGGTCAAAACAATGTGAAAATTGTACCAGAAAACAAGGCAAACATCTCCAGTGTTCCAAGCACTTTTTGTTCTATTGTGCTTTTTGTGCCAGACCTTTGAAAAAGAAATGCCATACCACAGGTCTTGTACTTCCAAGGGTTATCCCTTCTTTTCACCACTAGATGGCACTGAATTTGGGTCTGTGAAACGAAACTGAAAGATGATCAAACATTTTCTCACATTTGAATTTGAATTTCCTTAGGAATTATGGATCATAACTCTCGTAATGCTTGTCTAAAACAGAATATCAAAACTAATAACCTTTTTGAAAGTTACACATTATATCCACATTATACACCTCAAAATGAAACGTCAAGGTGAGTTGCATAATTCCTAGTCCATTCAAAACTGGTGGTAAACTCGGACGCTGTGGCTGGTAAATGCACCAGGAGCTAGAAAAAAACTTCTAAGCGAATTTAATGTGTTTCATCCACAGACTGAGATATATAACTTGTGAGCGCATGCATACCTTGCTTTTTTTAAGGTAACCCTCAAATCTTGCAGAGGAATCCGCTAATTTGAACTGAAGTCTTGCTGAGAACAGAAAATCTGCAGCATCACTTACAAACATCTGAAAGTCGCTGGAAAGAGCATAATTGACTGTGAATAATTTATAGGGAGTGATGAAACATATGGCGTTGTTTTTCTCACCTTGTGTCCTGGCGCTCTACATTCATGGTGTTTTATCATCTGCCTGATGCAAAGCGATCGCCCCAAGGCAGACCGTTTGCAGGCCCCGGGGCTCCCTAGATTCACTCTAAAGTTTGGGTGTAGACTTGTCACGTGTTTTGCAGCTTTATTTGGAGTCACTGCTTGCGGTTTGAAGCTCTTGTTTGGGCTTTCTGTCCTCAGATTTTGAGTGTTGCTTTCCGTTTGGTTCAGTATGTGATTTTATTGTGAGCGTTGCTACAAGGAGGACAGATATATGAGAAATATGAGCTGTGTTGTTGAGGATGTCAGAGAGTGGAAGGTTTATGAGCTCCAGCCACGCTTGTTTCACCCCGAGACCATTTGAGAAGCTCTGAGGGAGAACGCTATTTGTGTTCCAGATTCAACCGTAGCAATGAAACATCACAAAATGAGATGTCAGAAGTTGTTTCAGGGGAAATAAATATAACAAATTGGCATTTTATTCAGATTCAATTTGTACTGTGTTACTCGGAAAATGATTGTAGCAGAAAAATTCATTAAGTGGGTTGCAAATTGTGGTTTGAGAAAGGAAACACGTTCATGTTTAATTAAACATCAATATCAATAAAATGCAAATGCAGACTATAAAAATGCAGGTCGTGTACACAAGCTACTCAAATGACCATTAAATATTGCTGTTGATAAGAAGGTACTGTATTACAAGGACTTTTCCCAGCACGCTTTAAAATATCATCTTTTAATGTGTGAAAGTTTGGAAATAAACTGATTCCTGCAAGCATTTTCTTACCATTTCAAAACTCCACCTTTTCTTTCTCTCTGCAGTTCTGTTCGGACAGTTTCTGTTCTTGCAGATGGTCAGTAATGATGTGGTGGAAATCTTCGACGGGCCGTCCACAGATTCTCAGCTTCTCTCCTCTACTCATGGCTCACACTCAGGTAAAAGGTTTTGTTTATGTCTCGCCTCGCCATTCATTTAAGTGTCAGGTGTATTTTACAATTACATTTACAATGTTTACATCTGTTCTGTGACAAGTTTCTTACAAAAAAGAGACTGATTATCAATTTCAGGCGAGACAAACATAAAACATTCTGTCAATCAAAATCTGCTAATCACTAGAGCACAGTAGGTGCATAGAACACTATTGTAATTTATCAGAGTATTATTATTTTGCAGCTTTCTACACATTTTTGAGAAGCTAAAAAATAACAGAATTTCACCAAAACGTGAGAATAGAAAACATTTAACATCGGTAAGGTAATTCTTTATTACTAGTTTTGACAAGAAAATTTGCAGAAACATAGTCTCATTCATAGCGCCACCTGGAGGTCATGATATGGGTCATTATTTATTTTGCCTTTAGTTTGTAGTCATTTTAACAATTCTTGCTCAAATACTACTGCATTAGGAATGGTCATAGCACAAAAAAATGGACGGGGGCAGGGTGGGCGGTGGCGGGGGTTGGTGGCGTCAAAGGTCTGAGAGCCCTATGATTGCTGCTTGCAGCTTTAATTCTGTTTTTCTTTTTGAACTCTCCAATCAACCCGCCATAAACGGCCCAGAAAAGGAGTTTTGCATCAAAACATATCTATTCAAATGATTCATAAATTAATATAATTTTATTAAAATTAATATAAATAAAATATAATAATTGATAAAATTATTTATTCAAATGATTCATTTCATTTATTTTTTGCAGCACAAGATCTGTTTTACCCCTAAAGCTTTTTCATCCATCAATAAAAAGTATTTATTAACACAAACACAACAATAAATCATAGATAAAAACTAAATTACTCTCTCACATCATCTACTCTAGTGAACCAGAGTTTTTTCAAAAAGTAAGCTTTGTCTCTCAGTATTTCCAAAATAAGATTGAACTCATTGATTGATGTTCAAAAACCTCATTTCTTTGCAATCTTAAATATTATAAACTTACCCAAGAGGAATCAGCTAGTGTGGCAAAGAAAGCTGCTCTACAGACAGTTCAGGAATCTTTGCAGCACTTGGATTTCTTGCACTTTTCACATATTCCTGTATTATGGCTGTCCGCGAATGGCTTTCACGTCCTCCCCTCTGATGAAACAAGCACAGAATCAGCAAAAGTCATCTCACTATTCTATAGCTAGAACATCTGCCACTGAAACAATTTATTTCTCCTAGTATTTAATCTGAAAGGTCTTTTACTTCGTTAAATTTTCATAATCTTTTTTTTTACTTTTAAATTTTAACTTCTGATCTTCTGATGGTTATGTGTCTTTGATGCTCAGCACATTGATCAGCACAGTTGTACTTTATGAATATTTTTTTACACGGCACACTTCTCTTTTAAGGTTACGAAACAAGTAAACTATATTAAAAATCAGTCAAAAGCCATTGTAATCTTTCTTTTGGACAACTTTAAAAGTCTAACAGAATATAAAAATAAACTCCCTATTGTGGCTCGTGAACCTTGTATCTGTGTTTGTGACTGTTTTCCTGTTTCGACAGGAGAGCCGCTGCCACTGAGCTCTGCCAATGAAATCACCGTCCGATTCAAAAGTGATGGACAAGACTCGGCTAAGGGGTTTCATTTTGTGTATCAAGGTTTGTATACACAAGCACCTTTTCGCTTTTTTTCTTTTATTTTTACTACTTCTATGTCATAAACGTTGAGTGAATTGCTAATAAAAGTATCTCACTCGTCTCCGTACTCTAATAAATTGCATGTGCTTTACGATATTTGCTAGTTTCCCTCTGATCTTTCTTTTAATTTCTCTGCAGCTGTTCCGAGGACCAGTGCATCTCAGTGCAGCTCTGTGCCTGAGCCACGCTACGGCAAACGCATTGGGAATGATTTTGGATTGGGAACGGTTGTGCTTTTCGACTGCAACCCAGGCTATGCCCTGCATGGTGCCAGCGCCATAAGGTGTGAGGCAGTGCCCAACTCACTAGCCCAGTGGAATGGCACTGTGCCAACATGTGTCGGTGAGTACCGTGCCCATGACAGAGTTAGATAAATCTTATCATTTGGGTACACGTTTAACTTCAAATGAACTGTTTGTTCATAAAAAGCTCTGGATTGTGAGTTTGCAAATGGCTTTGAAGAATGTATTTACTGGCCTTATGTTTAATAGAGGGTGTGCATTGACGTCACCTCTTCACTGAGACCGAGTGGCAAAACAAGCAATAAAATGGTTCGCTCAGTGCAGAAAACTGGCAAGTTATTTTGATAATGCTTAAGTTAAAATGTATTGGACTCGGGTGTGGTTCTGTTATGGTATTGAGCTTTTAGACAGCTCTGGTTCCAAGTCAAGTGTAATTATATTTTTTTAGGGTCTTCACAAAAAGCAGGATGCAAAATAAAGAAAAAGCAAAATAACTAAATTTGAAAACCGAACTAAATAATCAAACACAAGGATAAGCAGAGAACTAAAAAGGCTCAATCACAATGAGAGCACTAGAAGATCACTCTGTAGAGTCTGTAGAAACATAAAACTCCATCTCCACAGCACATAGACTGTATGGACAGGAATCAAGAGAATCCAACAATGACTGACAATTAGGAACTCAATATAAAGGGAGGGAGAGAGAGGATCAGCTGGAGTCACAGGTAAAATGAGGATTAGAAATAAAGGCGGGAAAGGGAAGCTTACGGCAAAGCAAAACAAACCAATACTGACAGGCAGGTAATAGCGGAAGGTAAACACAGAAGGACAAGGGAGAGGGAGATGAAGCGCGCCTGGCGAAGAGCCAAGAAGTGCACCGCAGGCATGGAAACATACAAAGGAAACAACATAAACATAGACGGACATGTGAAAGTGAAAAGAAGGGGCGAAACAGAATGAGAGTGCACATGCATGGCACAGAGTCAGCGGAGGTGAGCAGACAAAAGGAGGGAGATAGCAGAGACTCCTGACAGATCCCCACAAGCTACAGTGTGGTCCCAAAGATTTGGCCATAATTTAGATTTTTTGACATTTGTATTTAAGTGGGTTGGCGAGACATACACACTGGCACTGTTCAATGCCGCGCAGGGCACTTTATTAAAATACGGCGCACCAAATAAATTATTAAAAAGTCACTCAGGAGTAGTAGGAGATGAGCAGGTCAGGCGAGCACAGGCTCCACGTAGTGCGCTGTGTGTACTCCAGGGTGATTTCCCCCTGCTCAGTCCCGTAACCCATCGGTTTTCTGGACCAGAGGTGTGGGATCTCATTTTTGGTGCATCCACAGTTACAACCTCTTTAAAGAGCTGGCTCGTTAAATCAGGAGTGATGTAACATTAAAGGATGAGTGACCCGATTTCAAGATTAACTTGATTTATTTAGCTTCACTCAACACAAAACGACATACCTCAAACAAATAACCAAAATACGCTAACACAATTAGACAACACAGCTTGAAAACAAGGAAACATCTAGGACGGAAAACTGCTCCTCTGGCTGGCCCACAAGTCGTAGTTTTGGTGGCCTCCCTCCTCTTCGCGTTGGCGTCTTTTAACTATGTCCCAATCAGGAACTGACGAGGGACAGGTGTGACAAATCTGAGAGCAAGAGAGTGTGTGCGAAAGCGCGCACGAGAGAGCAGAAGTACGCGTGAACGCGCACGGGAAAACAAACGCAAGAGAGAGAGCGTGCAAGAGAGTTCCTACAGGAGCGTGCACGTCATAAATACGCAACCATTCACAGACACAGCGCACATCTCAGTAAGGGGGGTATAACGGGAAAAAAAAGAAACAGAGCATTCAAACCACCGACCTTAACACCGCCATGCTCCGGCCTCTGAGCTGAAGACCCGGTTGGTGGGCATCTCCTGGGCTCCTCCAGCTTCCGATAGCTTGCCCAATATCTTCCTCCCACACACTGAAAGGTTTGACTCTTCTCACAGATGAGTCGCACAAGCCAACGCTTATCATGGCCCACACCCGATCACGCTATGTACAAAGTGCAATTTTTATTAGAGAAGCTGTTAGCTGCTAGGTTTTCCTGTAGTTAAAGCTGCCCCACGTTTTTGCAGGTTAAACACATTTAGGAAGATATTTCAGACAATAATCCAGTAAAGAAGTGACACGAGTTATCATAGTCCACGGCACAAAATAATACAAAAAAATTACATTTCCTTCTAAAATACTCTTTCAACAGTATCTCATCTTCTTTACTGGAATATTGTCTGAAATATCTTCCTAAATAAAAAGATACAACTAAAGCATGAAAATGTTCTTTCCCTCCAGTCTGATTTTTGAGTTTTCTACTTTCTTGTTGAATGAAATATAATCATATAATTAGAAATCCAATCTTGTTGCTTACAATTTCTCAAAACAGCATGGTATATTTGACATTTCATGTGTATGTAATGATGTATTTAATTTGCGAATGAAATATTTGCCTTTTCATATTGATATTTCAAATTATTCTCAATGTGTAAAGGCATTTGCACTAATGAGGTTGTTTTTCATAGGATCAGAGAAATATTTCTGTGGAGAGCTAACACTGGGGAGAGAATAGTTTAAAGATGATTTGTACTCAGAAAATATTCTCATTCACCAAAATGATTTAGTGTTCTGAACAAATACTGTTCTACATTAACATTTATGCATTTAGTAGATGCTTTATCAAAAGACAGATGCAGGAAGAACAAACAAACAATTTGTTTCAAAGTGTCAGTTAATCACAAGAAGTGCTTACAGAAGAGGTTTCAGCTATTACCAGAACAAAGAAGTGCTTAGAGCAGAGGGTTTTTTTCCAAGTGCTCAAGAAAGAGTTTCTAGTTTTCAAATTAGGTTTGGAAGTTTATTCCAGCAGAACTTATGTCTGTAATTCCTAAACACGAGTGTTACAGTGGTCGCTCAAGGAAACTTGTAGCAGATGAAAGCTAATTAATCTTCTTAATTAATCAGCTAAAAATACCCATCTACTGTCTGTAGAGTCTGGTCTGAAGGGATGTTCACCTAAGAGTTGCAGACCAAAAGTTATTCTTCTCTAGGGTGAACAGGGAAAGGGGACAAGTATACAAGAAAACAGGAACTACGTACAGAAAAATGGAAGCAGGTGCTCTGGACTGATAAGTAGTTTTTTTAGGTTTGTGGGGGGGGTGGGGGTGGCTGTAGCAGAAAGCTTTTTGCTCATAAAAAGGCTGGAGAGCTGTACAGTCATGAGTGTCTGCTGGTGGTGTAGTGGTTAAGAACAGTCTCGTTCTCAAGACTGTAATGTTAATCACGCTCCACCAGAGATTCAGAGATAGATTTTCGGCAAAAATTGGTCGTTATTACATTTGGAGCAAAAAAATATATATCTTTTCAACTTCCATGAAGAAGAAACAATCTGCTGTTTGCAAATTTAGCCAAACTTTCTTGTTTGAGACTTCTGGAACAACGTCTTTGTTCACCAGACAAAGTGAAAGCACTGGACTGAAAATTTACTGGCTGTAGCTGAAGAGTAGTGTTCTGCAAGTGTTCTAGTGCTCAAGAGACCCTTTTCCTGTGAAGAAAGCACTGCGAGAATAAGAAAACCCTTAACTAGAAAAACATTTAACTCCACTGGGTGACGGGATCCGTCCACTGCTTCCGGTGGAGGGAAATAGTACACTTGCTCCTGCAGGCTGGACGGAGTGACTTTTAATTGCGTCATGATGTCGCCCTGCTCTCCATCACTATGGAAACACTGTAAAGTTAGCAGTAGATTTTGCAGACTTAACTTTTAATGTAACTTAATATGGACGTTTTTCTCTGCACATACCAAGGTCTCATAAAATGGTCATAGGTGAGAACTGTTGATAATATTATTTCTAAGTTCTTTATTGGGGGAGTGCTGGTTAAAAACCAAAATAACAGAAAAAACAATGCACCAACTTGTAGAATTACAGCAACGTCTGTTGTGTGTCATAAAGAAAAGTAATTGTTTTTGGTCTTGGTCTCGGCTTAGCAGGCTTTACTCTTGGTCTTCATCTCAACATCAGTGAGTGTTATCAGAAGATCTGTGAATAGTTCTCTGAGATGTTTGGAATAATCTCCCAGCCATTGTGTTCATTAATGAAAATAAATGAGTACTAATTTCATTCTTGACAGCGTTTTTGTGTGCGGCATTTTTGCAGACCTGTGCTCGTGTTGTTACTGACTTGTTTACGTATTAATATACTTTGGAAATCTGCAGAGAGACCAATCTGTTCACACCATTGTGTGTGTTCCAGTTTCTCCAGAAATGTTCTGGGTTATTTTTGAAAGCTGTTGTGGATACTGGTTCTGAGATGTTCCCTCTGCCGTGGAACAGGTCTAAGAGATTTGAGGGGGGGGGCTTTTATTGAAAATAAATGTGCTGGAATCTAATGGATAGTGGAGCGTCCACACAGTGTGAAGGCCCCCATGAAATGCAATTTTCGAGAAAATGCGAATCTCTGCTAAATCTCTTGATGCGGGTTGACAGAATACTTTCCTTCTAGCCTTGTCCTCATGCTACTTAATAGAAAAGCTCCTAAGAGAGAATCAACAGGCTCGTGGTGTCCTTACCCACCCATCCAAACAGTGCAGCAGCATTTTCTGAGCCCACAGCACACAGACGTGGTTTTGCATCACAAAACTCAACGTCCTTGCACAAAGTACAATCAGCTTTCGCCTTTTCACAACCTTGGAATTAATTGGCTTGATGCTGATGTTTTTCTGTAAGATTTCTATGTGAACGACTTTACCTGTGAATAGAATAAACACACATTTTTCTAATTCAATCATTCATAGTTTTGAGGAAAATATCAGCTTTGCATTTAAAATCCGTACAAATGGGGGGTTTGTGTTTTCCTTTGTGAGTGAGAAAAAAATCTGTGAACGTCCTCAAAGTCCTTTTATGAGACAAGATGCTGCATTTCCGCTTTAAATTCTGCATAGTGCTTCCACAAACACCTGTCAATACCAGCAGTTTTGCCCAAGGGCATATGCAAAAATGAAGCTTCAGCTGTTGGAGATACAGCATGTTTCAATTAGAGAAACTCGTGCTCCTTCTGATCAATCCTCCAGTCGAATCATTCTTTTTCTGAGATATTTATAAAAGTACTAAACCTAGAGACATTGGGGGCGGTTTATATTACTCATATTGGCATGGGTAACCATTCCATTTTGCTAGTAAAACTACTTTGAAATGGTAATTTTACAAGCCAGCATAACGTTTGCGTTAATCGAGTTCAAACCATCAAATATAAAATGCAGTCTTTAGTGTCATTTACTTTTTCCATTGACTTCATTCGGGCAACGTTTCATGTTTCAGCAGAGGAACTGCTTGGTTTGTAGGCTTCATCCAAACTTAGAATTAGTTCATACATGTCATACATATAAGGTGATGTCACCAGTGAGAGAACCATATAAAAGAAAACTGTTCAGTGAAGCAATTTGATTCCAAACGCTCCACCATGGCTAGCACCAAAGAACGTGTCAGCGAGGAGATTGTAGACCTGCACAAGACATGAATGGGCTACAAGATCCAGCAGCTTGGTGTGACAGAGGAATTCTACTCAAATGGACGAAACACAAAGTAACTGTCAGTCGGCGCTCAGTTCACACAAGATCCCCCCTAAATGATCATGATAGTCGTCCAATAGCAACATCATGAGAGAATCTTGTCATTGTTCTCTGGCAGCCGAATTTCTGCCATGTCTGTGGAGTCCCACTTCTCAATAAATCACTTGTACAGAGGTAAAAAAGACTGAACTGAGGTGAAATACTAACACAGCACCCTGTGTTTTGTGAGTGTTTGCAGTGGACTCTGTCAAGGGACAGCAAAGGGGTCTGCCAAGAAGTATATGGCAACAACGTCATATCAAAAACAAAGAACATGGCCATGTACCATCAAATATGTGGTGAGAACATCAGCCAGAGCATTGAAAGTGGTTCATTGATTGGAATCCCATCGTGGCAATGGTCCAAAACACTAGAAGCTGCAGAGACTTCGAGTCTCCAAAACCTAACACTCTCCATGAGAAACAGCTACAAGTTACTGCTGATGTCAGTGACCACTAACCAGGCACCAATGGTTTGCTCTGGGGTATCTACTTTGGTTTGAATATATAATAGTGTAAATCTAATTCACTTTGTAAAATTGTCAAGATCTACATCTTATGAAAACATAACGTGACTCTTTTTATATAATCTGTATTTAATAAAAATGAACACAATTGAATGATACAAGCGTTTATTGTTTGATTTTTAACCATCTGTATGTCTATGTTGTATCTGTTAATTGCATCACTGCATCAATGAACAAAAGAACAATTCCCAAACTTTTCACAAGTTTGAGTTTTACATTAAATTAATTATGGAACTTAGATCATAAAATCTTCAGTTTCACCTTCACCCTGATCTTCTTCAGAAATGCAGCAGGAGCTGCTCGATGGAGAACGATGCTTGGGAATTCCTCACATTAGTTCAGATAAGGAGATGTTCGATCACCTTCACCCTGATCTTCTTCAGAAATGCAGCAGGAGCTTTAGTCGTGTGTTTGTCGTGCTGGAAAAGTGCTCGGAGTGATGGAGCATCTCCTCCTTCAGTGTAGAGCAGAACATTGTTGAGTTCATGATGCGATTGATGAAATGCTGCTCCCCAGCACCAGCAATTCTCCTGCAGCCCCAAATCAGCACACTGCCACCACCATGTTTAACTGCAGGCATCAAGCATTTCTCTTGGAAATCCTCACCTTTACGACGCCGAACAGATTTAAAACCATTTGTTCCAAAAACAGAGATCTTTTCTTATAGCTCCAGAGTCTAGAGTCCCAGTAGCCTTCATCTTTTCAGCACAGGCTTTCAGACTGTCTTCCTTCATGGACGATACCCATGCTGCTGCAGTGTGTCCGTATGGTTCACGGGAAACACTCGCTCTAGTTTGGCTTCTACTGCTTTAGCGAACAGCAGTGAACTTCTCATCAGAGATGTTAACTTCCTTGGACGGTCTGCACCTCTCTGTAAGATGGTTGCGTTTTAATTCATTCATTTTCCAATCTGCTTAATCCCTTTCGGGGTCACAGGGGTCTGTTGGTGATCTCCAGCGCACACAGCGGGGCTACACCCTAGACAGATCGCCAGTCCATCGCAGGGGAATTTAAATTCTTCAATTAACCTGTTGCAAGCACGGGGAGAACATGCAAACTCCTTCCAGGAAGGTCACCGGCGAGCCTCGAACTGAAAACCTTCTAACTGGAAAGCCACAGTGCTACCCACTGTGCCGCCGTGCCGCCCTTTTTGTGTAAAGAAATTATTTCCTTCAGATTTTATGACATTTCTCTTCCATGGGGACAGCAGGAAATGGGAGGGGCTTTTCTTTAGGTAATGCTCTTTACTGGACTCCTCTGCAATGAATCATTATTCACTTGTGGTTGATGCCTGTTAATTAGAATTTTAAAGTGGTATCTGTGGCTTTTCTCTTAAGACTATAATTGGGACTTAAATACATTTTAGGAAAATCATCTTTTTCACGTTTGCTATCAACGATGTACATTTGTGGGAGATGTTTGTAGTTTAGTATCTCATAGAAAATATTAATTCTGAAAGCAAACTAAAGGTTTTCTGGCAAATCTGATCAATTATGTTGTACATTGTACATTATTAAATCTCTTATTGTTCATTAATAAATAATAGTCTTAGCTAAGCAACAATAATCCCTTTGCATGATATTACAAACTTAACATCTAGTTTATTTTAGTAAGAGGGCAATGAACTTCTGAAGGAGAGCGCTGTAACCACTGATTGTCCGCTATAGAGAGAAGCCTTTTTGAATCCACTATAATATGGGCAAAGCAGGCTGGGTTGCTATTGGAAACCACTCCATATAATTAGTTCTATGCCATTTTCTGCCTAGGTTCTGCTGGTCTCGGTCCATTACTGGGTTCACCTTTGTCACGTCTACTTGTCTCTTAAAACAACTCCGAAAATAACACAAACCCATTTCGATGCTTATTAACCAGCAGTACATGCTGAAGCCTCACATTGGAAGCCAGGTTCAGCTTCAGACATGTCGACATTCCTCCCTCCGCCATCTCTAGTCATTTCTTCTCTCACATTTTATTAGGGACATTAGTTTTCCGACTTTCTCATTCTCGCATCCGCACCCATCTGCTGCCACCCATCAGCCACCGCTGAGTTTCTGAATTGAGTTAGAACACGTACTGCAGAAATATGCAGATATATTCAAGACTATTGGCATTTTTTTAAATGTTCTCAATTTCGTTCAGTGTGCTATGTGTTTTATAAATGTTTTATAAAATATAAAACACTCACTTACTTTAATTTTATTTTTTATTTTTTTTTTGTCAATTAGTACTAAAGATGAAGTCTATTCGCTGGGAACTTGTGTAATGTATTTTTTTAGTAGTTTGTTGACTCTGCTCTGATTGGCCAACAGTTTTGAATATTTATAGAGTAACTTAAGTGGCTATGGATCTGGTTATTGAGATGCCAGCACTGATTTAGAACGCACGCAGATAGCGTGAATACTGGTGAGTATCTGGTCAGCGTTAGCCTTTGGAATTCACAGAGAGAGAAATAGGGAATCTTCACCTATAGACGATATAAGTCAGTGTACTGGAACTCCAGAGTGAGGGGATGCACTCAGGCTTCAGGCAGGAGCCGTTGTAGCAAGCGGGGCTACGGTACTATTGCAAGCTGCTAACAACTAGCACAAGCCGATGAATGAGATCAAACACCTCGAGGAGACTTCAAAAAACGTGGAGTCCGAAGGTAGAGCAGAAAAGTCGGTTGAAGAGGGTAACTCATGCAGAGGTCATGGAGGAATGCTGGCGAGGGAGTCCAGGAAGTAACACAGGGTGACATTGATGACGGACATTTAGTGTTTTGTATACTGGAGAGCTCCAGACTGATTGGCTGAGGAGGTGAGGAGAATATTACCAATCAGGTTTTCGAGGGAGCCAACAGAATCTTACACCTATAGAATTTGGAAATTCTATAGGCGACCCCAGCAGACCCCCTCACCCCTTTAATCTATGAATAGAGGGCGTGCATATGACATCACAGTATATATAAGCAGAGGAAGATAAATGTGACTTTCACCAAAATTAACTCTGAAAATGGGAAAGAGCCGTTGTACGATTGGTTGCTCGAAAGAATTTTCAAAGAGTTCAGGGACACCATTTTACAGAGTCCTGAAATCCAAAGAAAGTGAAGCAAATAGATTCTTGCAATTAAAAATACATATAATAAATAAATTTGTATCTTTATAGTATGTTTAGTTTTTGATAAATTTACTTTTTACCCAAACATGAGTTTAATGGGATGAGCAGTGATTTGCTTAAAGCTATTTTTTTTTTTTTATAAAATAAAATTTGTTATAAAAATATATGTAATTTCTGATTAAATCTCTATGTGGGTGGGTGACAAATAAAATGATTCTGAATGTTCTTCTCCTCTGGGCTGTTCCTAGTTTAGGGGTCGCCACAGCGAATCATCTGTTTCCTCCTAACTCTGTCCTCAGTATCCTCTACTCTTGCACCAACTACCTTCATGTCCTCTTTCAGCACATCCATATATCTCGTCTTTGGCCTTCCTCTTGACCTGGCATCTCCATCTCCAACATCCTTTTACCAATATAACCACTATCCCTCCTCTGCACATGTCCAAACCATCTCAATCTAGCCTCTCTGACTTTGTCTCCAAAACAACCAACCTGAGCTGTCCCTCTGATGTGCTCGTTCCTAATCTTGTCCATCCTTGTCACTCCTAAACTGAACCTCAACATCCTCATCTCTGCTACTTCCATCTCTGCCTCATGTCTCTTCCTCACTGCCACAGTCTCTAACCCATACATCATAGCTGCTCTCACTACTGTTCTGTACACCTTTCCTTTGATTCTAGCGGGCACTCTTCTGTCACACAACACCCCTGACACTTTTCTCCATCCACTCCAACCTGCCTGCACTCGTCTCTTCACCTCTTTTCCACACTCCCCGTCGCACTGGACTGCTGACCCCAAATATCTAAACTCCTGCACCTTCTTGACCTCAGCCCCCTGTAACCTCACTGTTCTACTTCCCTCCCTCTTGTTCAAACACATGTATTCTGTCTTACTGCGACTGACTTTCATTCCTCTTCTTTCTAGAGCAGACCTCCAACTTTCCAGGTGATCCTCCACCTCTCACTTCAGATAACAATGTCATCTGCAAACATCATTGTCCACGGAGATTCCTGCCTGACCTCATCTGTCAACCTGTCCATCACCATAGCAAATAAGAAGGGACTCAAAGCTGATCCTTGATGTAGCCCTACCTCCACCATGAACTCCTTGGTCTGACCTACAGCACATCTCACTGCTGTCTTACTCCTCTCATACATATCCTGAACTACTCTGACGTACTTCTCTGCCACTCCTGACATCCTCATACATGACCATAGCTCCTCTCTTGGAACCCTGTCATACGCTTTTTCTAAATCCACAAAGATGCAGTGAAGCTCCTTCTGACCATCTATGTACTTCTCCATTAACAATCTCAGAGCAAAAATTGCATCAGTAGTGCTCTTCCTGGGCATGAAGCCATACTGCTGCTCACAAATATCCACTTCCCTTCTTAACCTAGCTTCCACTACTCTTTCCCAAAGTTTCATTGTGTGGCTCATCAACTTTATGCCTCTGTAGTTGTTACAACTCTGCACATCACCCTTGTTCTTAAAGATTGGCACTAGAACACTTCTCCTCCATTCCTCAGGCATCTTCACACTCTCTAAAATCCTGTTGAATAACCTAGAAAGGAACTCCACTGCTGTCTCTCCAAGACACTTCCACACCTCCACAGGTATGTCATCTGGACCAACAGCCTTTCCACTCTTCATTCTCCCCAGAGCCTTCCTCACCTCATCCTTTCTAATCTTTTCAACTTCCTGCTCTACAATATTCACCTCTTCCCCCTTTCTTTCCCTCTCATTCTCCTCATTCATCAACTCCTCAAAATACTCCTTCCATCTTCTCAGCACACTCTCCTCACTTGTTAGCACCTTTCCATCTCTATCTTTAATCACCCTTATCTGTTGTACATCCTTCCCATCTCTGTCTCTCTGTATCGCTAATCTATACAATTCCTTCTCGCCTTCCCTCGTGTCTAACCTGGCATACAACTCATCATATGCTTTCTGTTTGGCCTTTGCCACCTCCCTCTTCACTCTGTGCTGCGATTCCTTGTAGTCATGTCTACTTTCTTCAGTCCTTTCGATGTCCCACTTCTTTTTAGCTAGCCTCTTCTTCTGGATGATGTCCTGTACTTCCTCATTCCACCACCATGTTTCTTTATCTTCTTTCCTCCTTCCAGCTGACACACCTAGCACCTTTCTACCTGTCTACCGGATCACTTCTGCTACAATTTCCCAGTCATCTGGAAGCTCTTCCTGGCCACCCAAAGCCTGTCTCAGCTTCTGTCTGAATTCCTCACAATATTCTTCCTTTTTCAACTTCCACCACTTGGTCTTATTTTCAATCGATCCTCCCCTCTTTTTCCTGACCACCATAAACATCCTAACCATCACCATCCGATGCTGTCTGGCTACACTCTCTCCTACTACTACTTTACAGTCTCTGATCTCTCTCAGATTGGCTCGTCTACATAGGATGTAGTCTATCTACGTACTCCTACCTCCACTCTTGTAGGTAACTCTATGTTCCTGCCTCTTCTGGAAATAAGTATTAACTACAGCCATATCCATCCTCTTGGAAAAGTCCACCGCCATCTGTCCTTCTAGGTTCCTGTCCTTAACACCGAACCTGCCCATCGCCTCCTCATCACATCCGTTGCCCTCGCCAACATGCACATTGAAGTCTGCTCCCACCACTACTCTCTCGCCTCTGGGAATACTCTTAATCACCTCATCCAACTCACTCCAGAATCTCTCCTTCTCTTCCAATTCACAGCCTACTTGTGGAGGATAACCACTCACTACATTCAACGTCACCCCTTCGATTTCTAACTTCAAACTGATCACCCTGTCTGCCACTCTTTTCACCTCTCAAATATTCCTCACAAACTCCTCCTTCAGGATCACTCCTACCCCATTTCTTTTCCTATCCACACCATAATAGAACAGTTTGTATCCCCCTCCAATACTACGCGCTTTGCTACCCTTCCACCTGGTCTCTTGAGCACATAGAATATCTACCTTCCTTCTCTGTCCCTTCCTTCAACAGCTCCCTACCCTTCCCTGTCATTGTACCAATGTTAAGAGTCCCTATTCTCAGATCTATACTCCTGCCTTTCCTCTTCTCCCTCTGTGTACGAATCCTTCTCCCCCCTCTCCTTCTTCGACCAACAGTAGTCCAATTTCCACCGGCACCCTGTAAGTCAACAGCACTGGAGGTCGTTGTTAACCCGGATGCCCTTCCTGACGCAACCCTCTCTATTTATCTGGGCTTGGGACCAGCACAGAAGTCACTGGCTTGAAACCCCTGTGGCTAGATTATATATATAAGGCTTTGCCTAAAACAAAACAAAACAAAATAACAAAGTCTAAACAAAATAAAAAAATTAAATTGGGGCTGATATTTAAAGTTTAAAAAAGAATTCCGGCAACCCACCCACATCCATGGAAAGCTGGTCATGTGGTCTGATCATAGTCGAGTTTAGTCTTCGTGAACGATGTGGTCCCTGGCAGGAGAGAGGCAATAAATCTCTATAAAACACCAAAATATAGTATTATTATTACAGTTTTTAAATTAGAATATTAATTTAATTAATTTTAAGCTGAGCTCCTTAATACAATTGTCATGTAAGTGTTGCATTTACACATTTTCAAATGTAATGTTTAGTGATGTCTTTAAAAAAAAAAACAATTTCCTGTTTTCAACAAAGTATTCACGATAATGAAATGTTGCCACAACATTGTTACGCTTTAATACGAGAAGATGTCATTTCCAAAAACTACCAATGAACAAACATGTAAAGTTAATGAGACATATGGAGCATAGTTTCACTCTCAAACCTAACATCACAGTCTGACAAAGCAAGCGAAAAAGCATCACAGATCAAATGACATGCTCCTAACACGCGTGTTCCTCTGTTTCTACTGGCAACTCTTCACAAGCCATCGATTCACATGAAACCCCCAAGCGTTCTGCGTTGGCTGCTAATGATGACATTAACATAGCTGGAAACCTTTTTGATTATTGCGGAGGTTTGAGAGTGTGTGGGACATCACCTGTGCAATAGAGATGTGCTGGAAATGGATGTCAGCTGAAGAGCTGATGATTTAACCAAGGAGTTGTATATTTGTGTGTTATTCAACATTACAGACCCAGTGGGCAAGTGATGTTGAAAAGTCGTCAAACTGACATTAAACACTGATTGGTAAAGAAAACTTTTCTTTTCACAGGAACGATGCCTGTCAGATACTGAAGAAGTGATGAAAAAAGAACACATTGTAGATCTGATTGAATTTCTCTTATAAAATGCTTTGTCACTCCGTGGACGTCTGGATTTGGAGGCACACTCGAAATTTACGTTTAATCGGGAACAGTTTATATTTAATGCCCTTAAAACCAGTGAAAATGAGGGGCGTGTATGACCTCCCCACAACTCCTGGGCATGCTCCTGATGTGGTGGCTCATGGTCTCCTCCCAGACCTGGTGTAAAGCCAATTCTCGCAAAGAAAAACATTATGAGCATAAAATCTCTCCAGAAACAGGCAAGAAAAAGTTTTACAGTCTGCTGATCGTGGTCATGGCGTGAAAGAGATTGATAATATGGTAAAATGATGATAGTTTGTCGAATCAGGACTGCAGTGAAGAAAGAAACACCCCTCAGCGGAAAGTAAATCATGTTTTGTTTTTTTATTGTCTACAAGATAAGTCATTTGTGATAAGGCTACTGATCTGAGACTTCCAAGAACTTCTGGGTTCTAATCGCTAGGTTAGCAGAAATAAATAACCAAATAAGCTAGTTTCCATGTTAACCTAGTCATCTCCCACCATCAAGTTAAGCTTTGGTCTCTCAAAACTGAGTTAGAATTTATTTATAAACGTTTTTTTTTTTTTTTTTTTTTTGTTAGAAATCGAAATAAATGCTCTTCAAAGTTAATGATTATTAATAACGGGCAGTAAAAGAACTGCTACATGCGTTATTACAGTTACATGATATTCAAAAAGTAATGGTACTTTTCCACTAATCAGAGAGTTCGGAAGTGAGATTGCTCGCAAAACACCAACTTCGCTGTTGAAAAAAAAAACAAAAAACAATATTTAATCTTTCTTCACTGCAGTCCTGATTCTCCGTACTCCTAATTAGTTTCTTTCCCTTTCACGCCACAAACTATAGACAGTACTTCTGTACTGTATTTACAAATCTTTTTAAGTTCACTTCCGCTGAGAGAATATTGTGACTGGTTTACAATGTAGAATACTCTTCTCTGATTGGTTGGAATAGTGGCAGTTTGTTATTTTAACTATTTCGAGCGAGCGCATGGATGACGGCTTTGTATAGAGAGGAAACAAGTCCATCTGCACGCTCACAAACAGATTTTACACTCAAACTAGGAGTCTTTGCACTCCTCAATTGTTGTGTTGTTAATGTAAGCCCATACCGTCTCCTGGTGGTGTCTCCATTGTGCGGTCACTACACTGAAGGATGCCGCAAACCATCTTGCCACAGCTCGCAGTGATGCTCATACTGGATGAGCTCCAGTACCTGAGCCACGGGTGTAAGCTGTAGACTTCATCCCATGCCAACACTTGAGTGAATGCACAACCAGCGTTCAAAAGTGAGCAAAACATCCGTCAGAAAGCAATGGAAGTGAGAAGTGATCACCACTCCTTTACTGTGGGTCTCTTGATAATTAACAATAATTTGCATCTGTCATCTATTCCATTTGCCCAACAGCTTGGCAGAATTAATAAAGTGTACACATTTTTTTTTACACGTTGTTAAGATGACTTTTTGTGAACAAAGTTAAAAACAAATTGCACCTATATCCATATTTTTTGTCAAATACACATAGAAGATGTTGATTTAGATCATATTACCTTGTTTAAAGTCATTTACCTTTCTGTGATACAATCTGCTTAATGCTTGAGGGTGGAGTTACGGATGTGGAGGCAGTATCATTATGTTCTTGTATTCTTTCCACCATTTAAAATCATTTTTAGTCTGATTATTTGTTTAAAAATGGGTAGATTTAAAGCTTTGGTCGAAACCTCCAATGCTTACATAAGTATAAAGACGTATTATTACGAAAGATCAAGATCCTGATTTTGTTAAACATTTGTGTAATTCTTTTTTACATCAAACCGATAGCAAGAGGGAGCAGAAAAGAAGGAAAAGGGTAAATCATGAACAGATAAGTGGCTTTTTGTGCTTTCTCATGTTAGCACAAAGGCAGTAGCGTGCAGTCCTGAGATGAACCTGGCAATTGAAACCAAGTGAAAGCCTCCAGATATTCCTTTGACAGATAGTCACAGACTCGCAGTGAAGACAGAAAGCCCCTCGTGGTAGTTAACATCCAGTGAGGATTCACACGTATTGATAGCTACACAAAAGGTGCTGAGCACAAATGTCTAGCTGAGACTCAACAAGCAAATAAAACACTCAACTGATCCCTGCAAAGGTGACAGGATCTCAGACTAGTCCGAAGATTCGTTTCTCCTCATTCAGTTCAGTCAATTCCTCAATGTTTTGTCTTTATTTTTACGTTCTAGGCTGAATGTTGTTGGGTTTATGGCACTAATTAAAGTATGAGGACATGGCTCTCGTGCGTTAGAAAGCTCAATACAGTTCTGAACATTCATTCCTTGTAAATGGTGCTTTTGAGTCCTTGGATCTTCATTGTTGACAGAGGATGAATAAATATGCTTTATACACCTCACAGATTGCATAACCCAAAAACTAGAGTAAGCGCACCTTTTCTCATTCCATATTTGTCATGTTTTCTTTTGTAAATTCAAAAGAAATTGATTATTTAAGTCAAGGTCCATTTTTCAAAGGGTGAAAATAAATGGTCTTTTTGGAGAAGGGTTTTGATAAAGCAAGTCTTTGCAGACGTTGTAAGTGTTGGAGGCAGGTGTAAAATGGTGTAAACGAAGAATGCTTTCAGAAATTGAGAAATTAATCTTTTTTTCATCAATAAGCAAAATGTGGTGAATGAACAAAAGAGAATCTAAATCAAATGTGAGCGTCCTTTGCTTTACACTTGCACACAGTTTCTAAAGATTCATGGAGAACTAAGCACAGATTTTCTGTGAAAGTAGCTTCTCCAATCCTTCTTTCGTAGCAGCTTTTTGGTAGAATTGCTGGGTCGTACATCTGACTATGCAAGTGTAAAAAATAAATAACGTTTTATATTGATTATATGTATTTGTATAATTTTTATCAAAAAAAAAACTAGGGTCATAAAGTTTGGGAAAGCCGACAGGCTCTTTATGGTTTTATCATTCTGACTGTCATTGACTTAGACAGGGCTAGATATTCTGTTGGCGTTCCATAAACTTTTAATGCTAAGGTTGCGTGTTGTGATAGTTCCCCTTGTTTTCTATTATCACAGTTTGTTCATCCAGGTCAACGTGTCTGACAGAAAAAGATCATTATAGCTGCATTTAATCTCGACTTAATCGTTACTCTTCAGACGATAAGAGCTTCTCACCGCTCAAAGGATTCCCTGAAAAATGAGAAAAACTTCAAATAGAAGGAGCACAAGGTTGAATAATTGAAAAGATGAATGCATAATGAAGTTTAAGCAGCGCTGGATGAAGCTGGAATAAAAAGATGAAGGACCCAGAGACTTGGTACCAGAAGCTGAATACAGGACACTAGAAGAAGCCATTTGAATTCTTCCTAAGTGATGCATGAAGTCCATCTTTAAATATATATAAGTAGTGTGCGTTATGTTCATGCTAGATTAAAGTGATGTGCATTAACATTAATGGATGGTGCTTGGGATATGCACCTGGTAACGATGTCCCACAGGAGCTGAGTCAAGATGGATGGCCCCCTTTCTTTGGCCGTATGTTTAAAATAAATACTTTCTAACCCACTGCTGTTTCAATGAACCAAAAATATCTATCTCTCTCAAGCAGTATGTGATATAAAGGATATTTGGTTGTTGTCTCTAGTTATGTTTTTCTCTGTAAAAACTGTAAATAGATGACAACGCTGCTTAAAGGCAGTTTCTATTTTTATTTTTGTTCCATTTTTTTTTCATTTAGAAACTATTTTTATTGGAATTTTTTTCAATACAAAGGCAACCCACTACCTTCTGTTTAAAAAAAACAAAAACCTTAATTGCAGAAGATTAAAAAAACCAAGCAGACCACAGAAAACTGGGTTTGTCAGGGCTAAATACATCAGAAACTACATCATGCAAGAGAAAAACAGAGCTGCAAAAACAGCGACGTCAACAAACACAGAGGAAGAAATGCTAAAGAACATTAAATACTCTCAGACCGGGAGACATGAATGTCTGAAAGGATCTAATGATTTGCGTCAAAAACACTTGTTCTCCCAAGCCCTAAAACACTGACGCACAATGAGAACAGAGAGAATAGTCCAGAGCCAAACTACAACAGCAACCCAAAGAAGGAAACGTGGAACTAAATAACAAGATACAATTGAGATCATTACAAATTTGCGTTATATTTATTTTTACAGTTCACAACCTACTTTTTATAAAACATTATTATTGCAATAACTCAGTTTTAGTTCTTGAATTGTGTTTTTCTGTGAGTATTTCTATTCCTATCGTCCTTCATCATCTCATTCTGTCTTTTTTCTGTATTTTTTTTAATCTGTCCTTTAGTTCCATGTGGAGGAGTTTTGACCAGACGCCGGGGGACCGTTCTGTCACCGGGTTATCCCGATCCCTATGACAACCACCTCAACTGCGTCTGGAAGATCTTTGTGCCCGAGGGAACCGGAATCCAAGTGAGTATTTTTTTTTACGCAAAGCTTGAGTTAACACACCATCTTCATCATGAGAAACCAGCTTTTAAAAAAATATATATATTTTTTTAGATTACTGTTGTAACGTTTTCCACTGAACACAACTGGGACTCGCTGGACTTTTACGATGGAGTCGACTCCAACGCTCCAAGACTTGGCAGCTACTCTGGTGAGACAGAAGTCATCAGATTTTCCTTCTAAACTTGATACTGTTTCCCAAATCCTCCAAGCACTCAGCATGTTGACTTTAATATATTCTGCTCAGTCATCCCTGGAGTAGTTTAACACACCCTTGTCCATCTGAAGCAACTCAAGATATTGAATTGTAAAATAAAAGTGTTTTTGTAAGCTCACGCTGGCTGGCTTTCATCTAGAGATTTGTTCTGTCATCCCCAGCACGTCAATATTTGAGCTGTCATACAATATCACGGATCAGCAGTTTTATAAACAGCAGGAGTGAACTGCAGGGTTACAGTTTCCTGCTGCAGGAGAACCCGTGTGATCAGTACAGACAAATGTAAACCTGATTTAATTACTGGACGTTTTGGCTCTGCTCTGTTCGATTCCCTCACTCTCTAATCCTGCTTCGCCATGTCTGGATGAATGGTGTGTGGGGTTGCGTGATGAAAATCACCACTTGATTCGGTTCTTCCTGGAGAGCTTACAAAGTTCTGGGAGTACCCTTCATTCTGGGGCTAAAGGAACCATCCACATGGAGGAACCATCGGAGCGTGCCCTCCAAAGCTGTAAAAGTCAACCCTGCTCTTTTGGGGAGGGCTTTCTATGCAGTGGGTCAAGCTGGCTGTCTATTCCTTGCATGCTATGGCCTTGAAAGAGGTAGTTTCTCCCAAGGTTGAATGCTGGACTACCAGATTTTGCATTGAGAGTTGCTATTCAGGTCGTGTGGTCCAAGAGCACCATGAGTGACTGAGCCAAGAGCATCAGTTTGCAGCAGACTGCACCTGATTCCTGGATGCTCATATTTCACCAGCTAGTCCTTCCACTCCATAAGAGACAACTCCAGCATGACGTAATTGGAATAAAGTCCAAGTTGGACTTGGCAAACAGATTGTCTAGGTGTGCCAGAAACACCATCTCATCCTGAGGAATCAAGAGGATTCTGACCAGAGTCTCAATGAAGGTTGCTGGTTCCTGGAATGGACCAGAACCCTATAGATTGCTATCAGTGCTCCTCTTAGTCTTTGACAAAGGGCGTGTCACATATTGGTTCACTGCAGTTGTAAGGACAAGGACATGGTGGTGTCATATTGGCTCCATGAAGTGTTTTGCAGAGCTGAGCAGACCTCTCTTGTGACGGTGCCATAGTCTTTTCTCTGAGTTTCAAGGTACTCAGCCAGAAATGGACCAGGACGACACCAGTCTCACAAGTGTTGCGCATTTAAGAACAGTCTTTGGTGGATGAGGCTACGATCCAATCCACTGCACCCTCTACCAGGCTGTAAGTTGGTGTGTTTGTCGACTTTTGTTTCTTGCCAAGAGTTTGCCCTTTTGGTACCACATTGACTTTTCAATCAAGTTGAGTGAGGACTGTTCCCATCAACCTTGATGTTTTTTTTTGTGCATCTTTCTGTTTGGAAAAGTATTTTTATATTTGAACGCTGATAATTTTTAATTTGGACTGAGGGAAACGGGTAAGTGCTGGTAGCTGGCTCTGCAGCTGTTGCATACTACATATATCTTTCATAAGTGTGTGGCTAGTTGTGATGTATAAATTTATTATGAATTATATTGTCATCAGAAAAATCTGAGATATTTCAGCCCCAAAACAAAAACATACATTGAGATGGAAAAGCTGGACTGAGCACTTTTACTTCCACCTCAGACATCTTGTACAAACATATTTAGTTTACTGGCCATACCTAACATTTTCTGTTTAGGTTAACAGTGAATACGCCCTCTTCTGGGGATTTCCCATTAAAACGGAAACCAGTTATGTATTTTTATAATTAAGTAGAATGGAAAAAACAGTTTTGTTGTGTTTTTTAACAATATGTTGATTAACATTAAATAGTATAGGAGTCTTCGGGGTGTAATTGTAAATCATCTGAACATGATCAGATGTTCATTTGAATGTTTTTCCAAAGAGCCTGCAAGACATCTGCTCGTGAGGACCATTTACTGGCTTCAAAATCCATTTTCCACTGCAGCAGAGCAGTGAACAGAACAGTTTTCTGATTCTGATTCTGTCCTCCATGATCCAATCAGTGCCAGAAACCAGAGTATTCCACCAGTTAGATGTTGCTGACCCTGTAGCTTTCTAAATGGGAGCATCTGTTGTTCTTTTTTCACTTAACACAACCTGCAGTGGGGAGCAAGTGAAGAGAGATGGAGAGATGATATGATGTGAGCAGGAGGGGAGTCCAACGAGAAGAATATTGCAGCAATCAAGTCCATGTATATGACCAGTGCTTAACTAGTAACTGTTAGGAGGTTTGCTTGTCTACAACATACTCCAGTTTACTGCTCTGCGCTAGAAAGACAGGGGAAATAATTTCAGAGAGGAAAATACAGTTCTATACTTTGGAGGGGGAGATGTGTGAGACAGCACCCCAGTCACCATCAGGGGAGGTCATGTGTCTGCAAGTGACGTAACTTGAGTGATTTCTTCATGCCTGTAATAAAAGCAGTTTTCAAAGTCCTGAATATTTTACTGTGGCTTTATTGTTCCATTAGTCCTTAACTTAGAACTTCAGCGGCAAAACACACAATAGAATAGCAGTGCTGTCTGAAGTGTACGTTAATAGTTCTCTAGGATGACGGGCCCAGGCACTGGTGACTGTACGCAGTGGTGACAGGGTTGATTGACATGTGTAAAAGCTTCAAGATATAACGTCACAGCGCCAGCAGGAGCTGCAAGAAACATTGTGCCAATGTGCCACTCTTGAAAATGCAAATGCACTCTCTCCAGGAACCACCATTCCACCGCTGCTCAACACCACTTCCAACAACCTGTACCTGACCTTCCAGACAGACATGAGTGTTTCAGGAGCTGGGTTTCACCTGGAGTACACTGGTAATAGAGTCTTTCGCAACAAATCTCTCGAAATCTAACCGTTCAATTGTTTTTTGAGGATTTGTGGAGCTAATCTTAAAATAAGAATGATGTGACTTCAAAACGTTCTTGAGATCACGAGTGATATCAGAATTGATAAATACAATATTTGGAGACAAAACAAGTTGTCCTCCTCTTTTATGGTCTATTTTGGGCCATTTATCAGTTATTAATAATAATTTTATTAAATCATTATCACAGATTTATTCACAAAATCCTTACAAAATTCTGTAAATCGTAAATGTTAATTTGAGAGCAAAAAAATTGTTTTCTTCCCTCAAAATAAGTTTCTAAAAAATGCAATAATTTTTTTTTTTTTCATTTAAAAATGTATTGAGAGGCAATTTTCATTTTTCCACAGAATGCTTTAAATCCATGGACCGTTTTTAGACGCTAAACCAAATTGGAAATCAGTCTGGAAAAAAAAAATTAAATAAATCCAGTTTGCTGCTAAATTTCATAAAATCATTCCATAGATATAAAGTAATTTAGATTTTTATGAAAACATAACAAGCAAAAAGATTATACAGTACATATAGTTTGGGAAATCATCAGCTATATTGAACCACAGCTCTGTTCATGATATTAAATATTATAAAAGAATGAAAGATTAATCAGCTAGTGCTGCACAACAAGCTGCTTTACAGACAGTTCAGCAAAAGCTTTTCCCTTTGGTGAGCAGCCGGAGGTCCTGGTATGTCATCACTCAATGATTTGATGAATGCGGTGTTAGGAGAAGTTCGGAGACAACCGAATAATATTACAAATACTGGAATGATAGAAAGCAAGAATTTTAGCTGATGCATTTGGTGGAACTATAGATGCAACATCTGTAGTGACAAGTCGAGAGTCGGGGCTGAAGTGCTGGAAGACAATAAGCCGTCAGAGATGCTCTATTCATTCATTATCATTTTAAGAGAAATTTCACCACAATTTTAACTGATCTTTCTGAAAGATAAATGCAGCACAGTCGCTCAGGCTGCGGTCTCATAACAGATCTGAGATCTGATTTTGAACCACATACAGAAGGGATCTGGGTCGAATTTCAAAAGATGAGAATTGTCTAATGACTAAGAGCTGCCGCTTGCAAAGAAAAAATTAATCATATGAAGTCAAAAATATGTTTTTCCAATGATTGTAATATAAATATTTTATTACAATTTTTAGCTTTAAAATTTATTTATTTTTTTTACAAATAATTAGTAATTCTTGCTACTGTATTTCTTTAGATAATTATTACTGTATTGTTGATATTGCAATCCAGTAACAAAGGATTATGTTAAATAAATAAATAAGTAAGTAAATGACATTGCTTTTGCTACATGGGGAGTGCAATAGCCACGGCGTTAACTATTAAGATTTGCTTTTTTAAAGATGTTGAAAAAGATTGCGATTCCAGCCACAAACACCTCAACAGGTTTGATTTACGATCACACGATGTGCTTCAAACAACATTTGTTCTGACTCGTGCGTCTGCCAGTGCCCATTCCATCTCCTACTGTAAACACAAATCAATTTCCATTTGTGTTGGGTGCCATTCGCATTCTGACGAATGAAGAGAGTTTCCTGTGTCCTAAGCAATAGGTTTGGACTCCTGCCCGGAGCCGCAGACCCCCAGCAGTGGTGTGAAAGTGGGAGAGCGCTATTTCGTGGGAGATGTGGTCTCCTTTCACTGTGAACAAGGGTACACTCTGAAGGTAGGATGTTTTGTTTCTACTCAGTTTTATATCCTTTTTGTAGTCATTAGTTTACAGTACTAGTGGTACAGGGTACATTAACAGTACATTAGTAGCCAGGGTGACGTTCATATCTTGAACATTTCGTAACTCGAAACAAGTTTTACATGTAAAACGCCTAATCCATGCAATGGCTCCTGATAAAAAAAAAGGAAAACCAGAGAAAAATCAAGTAACGTTTCTTCAGTCCTCAAATCTACAAATTGTTAATGTAATAAATGATAATAAAACAGAATAAAACACATTATAATATGTAATACGTACACAAATGTGAAATCCTACCTTGAGAGTGAAGGGATGTGTCGGAGGAGGTGGAACGAATGCAGAAAACATTACGGCACCACGTATGAAAGTTAACTTTCTCGAGATATTTCATGAATTACTGACACCAACATGGTTTCAAACACAAGCGCAGACAGAAGGAGAGACGCTTCTGAGAACGCGTCACAGGGTTTCTCTAACTTGCGCAACAGAACACCACTTTCCACTTTATTTCTTTTGTAACATTTGTTATAGTACATTATTAGTAATCTATACATAATGTTTCGCTCAATTTAAAAATGATTAAAGGTGTTTTAAAGCCTCTCAGCCCCCTTTAGCACTGTCTGCAATGGGAGAATGGAGCGTCAAGACCTGGAAGTGCAGCATGACATCACACTTAACAAGCGGATGATAGAGCAGAACTTTTGGTGTTTTTTGTATCTTGGAATTTTTTCCGTATCTCGAAGCAAAATATTCACTGCGAGACCTTTCGTATCTCGTACATTTCGTAACTCGAAGCATTCGTTTGTCGAGGTACCACTGTACTTTGTTTTATTGTCATTTTTTAATTACAAATATATATATATTATTTGTACTTTAGGGCTAGAATCGATCTGGTCTTCCTTTGGTGTACCCCCGTAGAACTGCATTTGAATGAAAGGCTTAATTTCTCTATATAATAACAATCATTTAAATTAATCTGTATATGTGTTTGTATATACTATTTGTTTCTTATTTGCTTCTTCTTTTAATTGTTTAAAAACAACTAAGTAAACATTGTATCTCCCTTTCTGGGCTTTTCTGCCCACTGTCATCTCTGTTCATAAGTAGATGAGCAGATTTGTGATTTGGACGCATGAGTGTTAAGTGCTTCACACTCTTGGCCGCAGATCTTTGATCTGGTTCTTAAAAGCTTAATAGCGGCTCATTCTGGCATTTTGCTGCTTTGCTGCATCTGTTATTGGCTGCATAATAAACAAGTGAATATCAGTCAGACTGGTTTTCTATCAAAAGAAGAGGATTCAAATATCAGTTCTTTTCCAGGTTAAATGTTTACATATTAAAAATTATTTTCTTTATTTATCTGATGTTAAAATAGAAAACTAGTGTTGTGAAAATCCGGCAACCTTCTAACTGAAAGGCCACTCACTGAGATACGAGACGCATTAATTGTGAGCTGATGAAAAAACACAAGCAAAAAAAACAAGCAAAAAAACCCTTTATTAATAAATGTACGCGTTTTTTCATATGTTCTTTATTTATTAGATCCACAAATATATTTTTAGTTATTTGTCTGCTTTATGCTATTTTTAAGGAATAAAAAAAGTTCTCCAAATGGTTCAGAAGTGGGAGCAGTCGATGGAGCATCTTAAAGTTCAGCTTTGATTTCCTGTTCCTCTTTGTGCTTTATTAGATCCATTGACAGTGCCGAGGCTTTGTTATTTTTGCTATGGAAGTGCACATTGAAGGATACATTTCTATGAATGCTTCATCTTTCTGGGGAATTGGTGAGAGCTTCTTGGGAAAGTCAATATCTTTCTTCATTTCCACTCGTTGCAGGGAAGTGCATATATAACATGCATGCCAGGGCCTGTCAGAAGATGGAACTACCCTGCACCCCTCTGTCTAGGTAAGCCCTGTGTTCATTCTCTGTGGCCTGACGCCCACAATGACGCTTACAAAATATACTTTAGAAAAAACAGAAATGCGAAACTATACAGTGGAGTCAGTATAATGAATACACTATACTTTTCACTTTGAAGATGATCCAAAATTCAGTTTCTCAGAAGAAGACACCTGGCGCCATGCTCCAATCAGCTAACTCAAAACACCTGCAAAGGCCTTTAAATGGTTTACAACCATTGAGACCCAAAAGAGGACCATTGACACCTTGCACAAGGAGGGCAAGACACGAAAGCTCATTGCAAAAGAAGCGGCTGTTCCCAGAGCTCTGTGTCCGAGTACATTAATAGAGAGGTGAAGGGAAGGAAAAAAAGTGTACCAGCAATAGGGAGAGCCACACCTTAGAGAGGATTGTGAAACAAAACCCATTCTAAATGTGGGGATATTTACAAGGAGTAAAGGAGTGTAGTACAAGTCAGATTTTCTGAGAAACTGATTTTTGGATGTGAAGTGAACGTTTACACTATCCAGGTTTTGCTGTTTCAATGGAATGAACTCATGATGCTTCATAATTATATATATATATATATATATATATATATATATATATATATATATATATATATATTAAATCTCATTCTTAGCTGCCGGAATGGTGTACATGAGTTTCGGTAATTTGGTCTCGCCAGTAAATGAACAGTTAATGTCGAATCCAAACTTGCTTTATTGTGTATTTGAATAGTTTTACAATTTATACTGCTGGCGTATTTTTCTAATATGTATGTAATGCATGATGGTAATTGAAATGATAATTTATAGGAAATCTTTCGCTGTGAATTAGTGAATAGAGGGGGTTTCTATTTTTAGTGTAGCCGTTTCCTCTTTGATTTGAAATTAAATGCATCGGCTCTTTGATAGCAATATAGTGACTGCAGAGAGTCCAGCCGTGCTCCGTTCTGGATCCATTTAATCAAATGGACTATAAAAAGGGCTTCTCCATGCTGGATGTTGAGCACCTATTCAGTCTAATCTTCCCCTTTCATTTTCTCTTTTGTTGAAATCTATTAGCCTCAAACTCTTCTTCTGTGTCTCATAATTTCTCGTACCAATGCTAGCAAGTTAGCTAATGGCTTTCGCCCAGAGACACTAGCAGAAGGTTATTAGCACTCACAGATTGTACTGGAACCTTGGGCTAAATGGGATAAAAGCAAATTAACATCTGATAGATCCGTGCTTCTCATTTCAGCAGACGCAGTCCCACGACCTAGGATTTATAATTGAGCTTTCTATGTGCGTGATGTATTTGTGCTTTAGTCTAGGGACTTTTTGAGTCTTTTTACTACTTTAAACTACCTTTAAAACTGTTTTTTTTTTGTAACAATCATTTTCAGAACAACCCCAGCTTCTTTTTTTTTTACAGCTTTTTTTTATTAATTCCTCAACAAACCTGAAACAAAATTCCTCAACAAACCTGAAATTACACGCAAAAAATATGATTCCAAAATGACTATTACATTTTTTACTGCAAAAATGTAAAAAAAATATTCACAAACAAATTGTTTTTATGTTTAATTACAAAGTGTTGTGATAAAATAAAATTCCTTCGAAAAGACAATGTGAAACAATATGAAAACAAAAGAAGCTTTTCCTAAACCTTAAACACTGTTCCAATCACTTTTTTGTTTTTGTGTGATCATATTGTGCCAGAACTTTGAAATACAAGTCATTTCATAGATCTTGTACTTCCAAGGGTTATTCCTTCTTATCACCACTAGGTGTCACTGATTTTGGTGTCTGTAAAATGAAACTGAAAGATGTCGCACATTTTCTCACATTTTAATTAGAATTACCTGCAAATTATTTGCCCTAACTCTTGTAATGTTCGCTTGTAACTAATAATCTTTTGAAACCTACTCATTATATTTGAAATAAAAAGGAAACAATAGCTGGGTCCCGTCATTCCTACTTAATTCAAAACAGCCGCTGCGATTGAGAGTCTAGATGTATGTTTAGTCTTTGATTGAAGCGTACATTATAACTGTTTCATTCCTTGAACTGTAATAATTTTGCTCAAAGGGTGCTCTAAATGGAAATAACTTTGATTGACTATGTGAAAAAAGTAAGTGATGTTCGATGCATACTTGATCCAAGCTCAGAAGATTCCGTGCTTTTATTGACGTTCCAATTGCTGTTGTGAAGCAGCGTAAGTGGACACAGCGTTTCCAGGCTATTCATTACACTTTATACAACCAATAAAAGAACAGGGAAAGACAACGGAGCGATCCGAGAGATGGGCATCCACACTCAGGGTGACGTACAAGCTTCAGTTTTGGCCTTTCAATCTCGATGAGTTTTGTGTAGTTAATCATAATGAGAGATCTGCACATGCATCATTTTCTGAAGATGAACAGAGCGCGTTTATACCATTAGCATCTGAAATCATTTTGTATTGCACATCATTGCAATGCTCACAGACGAGGCATCAAAGTGCAGATGAGTTTATTTTGCATATCTCTGGATTGTGAGTGGGAGTTTGCATATGATTAATATCTGCAGTACAAACACTGCTGTGCACAGGGGAACTTTTAAAATAAAACTTTTAATAATGAATAGTAGTGAGTGGCCAGTTACTCGTTGCTCACTGAGATGAGTCACTACAAAAGTGCTCAGCGGATAAGTGCTTTCAGATCAATATTGCCTTCATCGACCCCAAAATTGGCAGGCATCCTCTTTCTTAAACTATTTTGGTAATCAACAGACCACTCTCCATTGGTCCTCAGAGAGGCTCAGCTTCCCTAAACATGTCACAACTTAAGCCCAAAAAGAGTCTTGCTCCACCAGCCACCCCTTCTGCAAGACTTCAATGGGTGTAGCGTTAGTCGAATGTTTGATGGAGAAATCTTATCTGATAATTTATTGAAGATAAAGTTCCTGAAATTCTAGCACACTTTAAGTGTAATAATTTGAACTTCAAGGGTTACTTTGAGGAAAGCATTGCTTTCAAACTTTTTATTATTTTCTCAACTGGTGGAATTCAGTGCTCTGTTGTTTTTTATTTGATTCCATCAGGATCAGCCAGACTATTCTTTCCATGGGGTTTCCGGTTCATGGGATATTTTCATCACTTTTTTTATTCCAACACTCTCCATTAGTTGTTATCCTGTATCAGTTTTTATCTCTGGACTAACTCTGTGTGCTACTCTCCTTGTTATTTAAAGCTCAGTGCGGTGGCTTCCAGACTGACTTGAATGGAGTCATCCTGAGTCCGGGCTTCCCTGGAAATTATCCCAGTGGAATGGACTGCAATTGGACTGTGAAGCTGCCTGTGGGCTTTGGTCTGTATCTGTATCTTTCACAACACTTTCATCTTTTTTTTTCGCTCCAGTACAGTTTACACATTACTAAGTTGTTTATATCCCCTGACATAATGAGATTAAATGGCAAATCTCCTCCTTTTCCTGAGGAAAAAAATTCAACAATAATCTCTCATGAAGCGCTTTCTTCTGGAATCTGTGATTTAAGTGTAATTTAGAAGTTCTAAAAATCACTGAAAAAGCTCTTTAGAAATGGAAAGTTTTCATATTCTGCTATTGTAAAAAATAAGTAAACATAAAAAACAAAATGCAGACAATGCAACAAAAATTTTGTATTTCTTCTACATAAATCCATACATTTATTTGTCTGTTCCTCCCTTCACAAGATTGAATATAAATATTATAAATATTTCTTCTAAAATATTTTACCAGCCATAAACTGGGTATATGCTTCATAATTTGCATAGGAGAGACATCAATAGAGAATTAAATTAAAAGGTGAAATCAATAAAATAATTTCCTTCAGCGGTTGTATTAGTGGCAAGTTTACACTTTAAGCTTGTGTGTTTTTGCTTTCCATTTTAATTAAAGAGACGTTCTATTTGAAAGAGAGACATTCTTTGTTTGACACGTTTATTTGTGTTTAACATATTTTTTCATGTGTTTTAGAATGTTACATTTCATTTGTTTTTTATGGAAAATATTAAATTTCATGTCCTGTGATCATTTTAATTAAGAAAAGCCCAGATTGTAAACCTTATTAATACCACCACCCCACCCTGTCACAGCTTGGGGGAGCCCTCCACAATCTAATAACGTTGGGGAAACACTGAACTATGTCAAGTAATATGCCTTTAACCCTTAGATGTCTGGGGCCTTTTGAGTATTTTTACTTTACAATTTTCAGTTTTGTTTTTTTTTTCTTTTTGTGTGTGTGTGCTTAATATTTTTTTTTACAATTTTTTTTAATACATTACACAATAAATCTACAAAATTTGGATAAGAATATACTGCAGAAAACATATTCTGAGTATATTTAAGTTACTCAAATACAAATAATCTGTTGAGATAAAATAAAAATGCATACCCCCCCCCAAAAAAAAAAAGCAAAGACAGGCTCAGAAACAAGCAAAAACAAATCTTTCCTAAAAACACAAGCCACATGGCAGGTCTTTTACTTCCAAGGGTTATCTCTTCTTTTCACCACTAGATGGCACTGATGGCAGGGTTGGGGTCTGTAAAATGAAACTGAAAGACAATTTCTCACGTTATAATTTGCAATTTGCATCATAACTCTTGAAATGTTTGTTTAAAAAAAAAAAAACAATGTCAAAACTAATAACCTTTCTGAAACCAACACATTATATTTAACATCAAAATAAAACATCATTCCTACTTAATTCTAAACCGCCGCTGTGATCAGCAGAGACTTCTAAGGGTTAAAGTATTAAACCTTGAATCAGTGCGTCTGGGAATACTAAAAGCTAATTCTTATTTTTGAACCAGGAATTTACCTGCAGTTCTTGAACTTCTCCACGGAAGCGGTTCACGATTACCTCGAGGTTCGTAGCGGGGCTCTGGATTCAGGAACAGTGATCGATCGTTTCAGTGGGCCCCTTCTACCTGAACCTTTCTTCAGCACAACCCATGAAACCAGCTTTATCTTTCACAGCGACTACTCACAAAACAAACCAGGATTTCACATCACCTATGAAGGTAAGACACATTAGAGCCGCCCTCCACCATAAACTCAATTCAACAGCAGAGACAAGAACCACAATGAACCTTTTGCAATTAAGTCTTAATTAAGAGTTTTTTGCTGTCCAGTAAATATGGCTGATGTCTAAAGTGGCAGAATTTGAAGTTTGAAGCTAATGCCAGTTTTCCACCACCCTGTTTCATAGCTGCGTGGCTTGACTTGGCTTTTTTTCCATACACATTTGGGTTAGATTCTAAAAGCAGGCAGTGTTCTCTGATTGCAAAGAAACTTGTGACAGCATCCTGATAATAACTGGTTGGTCAGTTTTTGAGCTCACTGATTGGCCAGAAAAAACCTCACTATATGTTCCATTATAGTGTGGGACATGAAAATCTAGTAAACTTCATATTTGCCAGCAAACAATTCTACTGTTCATTTATTATGACTGCTTTTTAAAAGAAAAATGACTTGAGCGTGGACAAACGAGGAGATGCAGGCCTTTTTTTCTCTTACAGTGGAATACATCGCAAGCTGTATTGTGTCATGAGAAATGAAAAGGCTTTCCAAAATATTGTGCATTTCGGTTGAATTCACTGTGAATTTGTCACCAAGTGGAAATATGATGATGTAGCGGACACGTCTTGATTGAAACTCTAAAACAAGCCAAAAGACAACACTAAAAGTTGGTGAAAACGCAAAGGCAAACCAAGTTTTGCCATTAGTAAAATTTGAAAAAGCACTCCATGAATCTCAAGGCTGATATGGAGCTTGGCTCTTCACAAAACTCATATTTCTGATGTAAAGAGTCACAAAACCCCTGAGACACAGCACCCTGTCTTAACCTAAGGAAAAGTCGGCGAAAAGCCATGAGTTAATGAGATGCCAAAGAGTATAAACCATTCAGCGACTGAAAGTGTTTGTGCTTCAGGATCAGAGCACAGGAGCAAAGGATTGTTCAGATCACGGTCTCTCGTGATCATCGGTGGGACCACAATTAATATTTGTTTACATATTTATATTTATTACTATTTATACTTATTCTGCTTATTTTTGCACCTTGACTATCAGTGTGGACAGCAAAGTAAGATTTTCATTGTACAGGGAAACTTGCTTTCCTCACTGTATACATGACAGTAAACACTTTGAATCCTTGAATCGTTAAACAGCTGCAGATATTGTGGTACCGAAAAAAGGCGCAAATTCACATCATTTCTACAATTTACTACCGTTGAAGTAATTATTGTGGCTGTCAAACTTTTGAAGCTCAAGTGACATTTGATTTATGAATATCGGGAGAAAACAATCAGGGAACTGCACCTGTCATTTATCTATACATCAAGCCAGGTTAATATTTAAGCCTCTAAGTGACATTGTCTGACCTTCACCCTCCTTCCTCCCCAGAACTCTTCACGGGGGGGTATAACATGCATATGATCCGTGTCTAGACATCCTGCATTGTACGTTAGTACTCGCCACTTCATGCTCCTACCACCATCAAGGTGGTGAACTCTTGAAATGAATTTCAAACATGCTACCTTCGTGAGTCATGGCTAGTAGCAACGTTTAGACCACACCCGTGGAATGTGCTCCTGTGATTCCAAAGATGTAACTTTTGAAGGACATAGATGTGTATGATTGGTGTGGATACGCTTGAATGGGAGTGGGTTGGTTTTGTCAACCATATCAATGCTTTTGTCATGAACTTTGTGGAAACTGAATTAGTGGATTAATGTTTCAGGTATTTTTCACGCATCTTTGTGTAATCCTTTATTCTTTTATTGTGAGCTGGAAATGCTTGGTCTTCCTTGAAACACCCACAGTTCTTACCTCCGACCACTGACCAATCAGATTAATCACAACAGCTCGTCTCTAGCAGATCGGCTGCACTGCATGACCCGGAAGTTGGAGCAGCAGACCTAAAAGTGCAGAAGAGCAATCAGAGAAAGTGTGTTTTTTTATAATGTAATAGTCTTGAGCTACCTGTCAAGTGTACTTTGTTCTTCCAGTCCATGCTCTACATGGAGCGATGGTGGATGGTATATGTCTACAGTTCCAATGAAGGCAATAGTCAGCCTCAGCACACCAATCCAAATTGAGATTTGCACGAATGGTCAGATGACTTCTCAGCAGGTTGCTCTCCCTTCCTGAAGATGGTGTTTGCAGGACAACAGATACACTCAGTGCCTCATGAGGAAAAAAGAATCACAGGGAGAAAAGAGAGGATTTGTGGTGCTGTTTGTTTCCTGTTCAAAGTCGCTATGAAAATGCGGGATGAGCGCACGCCCGAGGGCTCTTTTACATCCTGCTCACGTCATCAAAAGAGCAGCTTTCATTGGTGGCTCTCCTTGTGAAAAACAGATCAGATATGGCAGTGAAAAACTCTTTTTGTTGGCTCCTCGTCATTCGGTCAGATGGGTGAGCTCACGTTGGCACCGATGGTCTTGCACAAAACTCACACAGATTGGAAAATTGATATCGGTGTGTAGAGGCCTTTACTGTTGTTTGTTCCTGGGCTGCTTCTTCTACCATCGCATTTTGGACCTGGCCATGGAGCCAGTCCTAATATGTATCACCCAGACATTTGTACAGCAACTGAGGATGTGCTCCAGCTCCTTTCTCCTGGCACAGTTTGGATGTTGGCGTATCTGTTAAGCACCAGAAATGCTGGTTGGCAGGGCTTGCGAATACGTATCTCTTTATTTACAATTTGATGCATGCTCTCTCTCTCTTTCTCTCTCTCCTCATCATAGCACATTCAATTTCCTCCCATTTTTCAGCTGGAAAACAGAGACCTTTGTGTCACTGGCTTTTCAGGATGTTACGTTCTTGTTTCTTATGTTGAATAATTCTGGCAGTAATATTTGTTTTGCAAAAAAAACCTGAATTGAGAAACCAAAAGAGAAACGATACTACAAAATTGCCAAACAAAGTTATTTATTTACAGGCTATTTACAGTGATAAACCAACAGGAAACAGATATAACAAAAAAAGAAACCCACACAACCTGAAGGGAGAGTCCCTCCCCTTGATGGTGCCTTTTTCACTATTGTACGTGCACTCATCACCTAGCTAATGTGCTAACAGAGGAGTTTACCTCAGTGTTGTGTTCCAAAATGTGTGTCACGTGACACTTATCTTTCTCTCCCTTCAGAAGGTTTCAGAAAACCAACTCTATTTTTTCCAAATATTTAAATTAACTAGCACCGTGACAACGAACAACACAATTACTTTGCAACTCAAAAGCAACACAATGGGATCCTGTTTAGAGAGATCCTCAATGATGGTTTGTGGAATCATTTATCCAAGAGAAGGAGTCAAATTTAATTTAGCTATATACTATAAATGCTATAATATCAAGTGGTGACACCGTGCTGTGTTTCGCCTCGTGCAACGAATGACGATCCTTTTTCTAACTGCAGGCTTCTATATGCAGCTGGATCATCTGACCCGGATAGTCATTTTTTTTTATATTATAGGCCTTTTCGCATGACATCACACCACTTCCGCTTCGAGCAAGAGCTGTGTATCTTTATTTCCTATTCACGCAGTCTCGTCCACACCTTCCCAAAATACGACTAAGTGATCTACAATTCATTTTGTTGATGAATTGTCCCTCTCAAAATGCTCAAAGCTTGTCTAGGGATATAAATTATTCCATGAGCAGTAGCTGTAATTATGAAGCAAGTTATTTTATTGTTAGCATAATAGTTAGCATAAAGCTAACGTTAATTTCTCTTTGAAAAATAGGTAAACAGACAACAAACAATCGTGCTTTTGTATATGGGATGCTAGCTATGGGATGTTTTGTTTGATAAATGTATTAAAAGTTAATGATGTGCTTGTTTTTGGAACAACAGGGAACATGCCCCCAAGTCGACACCAGCATATAAACAGTAAGTTACTAATACTCAGCTTAAATGTGGATAGTTGGAAAGAATATAGCTGCTGCAAGAAGTGAACGATAACGTTACATTATTATAAAAGTTAACATTAGCAGTGTTATAAGGAATGCTAACTTGCATAGATTAATTCCATATCAAAACTATACAAATATAGGAACTGATCATTATGTAAGGATTATTAATTAAAAGTCTACATCCCATTTTTTTTACGTCCCCGCTCTTATCCAGCAGCCGCAACGCTTAACAGAAGTGCGTTTACGCAACTTTACCGAAAAGGCGGAAGTGTTCTGATGCCTATTGTGATCGGCTTGTTCATAACGGATAGCGGTGTAATTTGTTGATCGGTATCATAATTTCCATGCATGAGAAATGGAACTTGTATAAAGTGCATGCGTCACGCGTTCAATGCGTAAGACTCGTGAACCCTATCATTTTTTGTTTTATTTTCATTTCATTGTATTTTTATTCTATTAAATAAATACAAATGTTTTCTTTGTTGATGATTTGTAAAAGTTCTTGTAACAAGCATTTCTTTGCTTGTTAAACAAATCTGCTCTTTATACTTTGCTGTATAGTAAAGTCACCAAAGTGAGCTTTACAAACAAGGGCTTGGTTTTAAAAGAAAGCCAGGTGTAATGAGTCGACGTGCACAGCCGGAGCTTTTCTGCTTTCAAGAGGATCCTGCTCTTCTGAGAGGATTTTATGCAAACAGCCAAAGCACAGCACGTTAATTAAAAACTGCCTATAAAAACATTGAAAGTAAAAATTGCATTTGTGAATAAAAACTCCATTTTGATATTGCTGCTGTTTCTTTTATTAACACACAAGCTCGTAAAGAACTCATGCATAAAGTTAAACTCCAATTAAATGAATTCAGCGAGCAAGATTTCTCATAAATACTGCTTTAAAGCTTTAAGTGAATTCCACTTCTAGACAGATTCGGTGACTGTAAGCTGTTTATAACTCTCTTTAATAGTCGGTCTGTGTGGCCTGACTAGAGCTTCTCACAAGGATTCTCACAAGAGATCGACTGCTACAGTAAATGACGGCTCAAAGCCTCAGGTTTTCAGCTGCCAGCTTTTTCTGCGATCCCTCATCCCAAAGAAACACCTTAAAATGGTTTTGAAAACTATTTTTAATTCCACCCTGCATGTCTCAGCTTGACATCATACGAGTCTGACATAGTTTTTTCGATGTCTCCTGGAAAGTGTAATTTTTTTTTGTTCCCGTCTCTTGAGAATGAGTCCATTTTTGAAGAAAAAATAGCCCTTCTCGTCCTCACTGAAGCTGAACCCTTTGACAGAACACAAAACATTTTTGTCACAAAGCATGAACATGCCACTTCCCTCTGAGAGTGTGGTCAGAAGGAGTTGGTTTGCTTTTGTGATTTTCCTGTTCAAAACAAAGCTACAAATAGAATAATAATCCAGAGCTATTTTTGCCATTGCTCTGCTGTTGATGTCATCAGTGTTAATTTCAGATTCTTTATGTTTATTTATTATTATCGCCCTCTCACACAGTTTGGTGCCATTATGTCATTTTTGTAATTTAACATTTCAAAAGAAAGTTTTGTGTTTTTTTCATGCTTGTTTCCAGGGTTATATAACTACTTCAATCTAAGGAAACAGAATGGAATATTACCTTTTGCGATTCGTATTTATACAGTTTGAGTAACTATATGTCATGTGTTGAAAAGTATCATATAACTACATACAGTACATGACTTTTACCAATTATTTAGATTTTTTTGTAAAGATTTTGGTTGTAATTTGTGAATTTGAGATCTAACATCTCCATGAATGGTATGGGTGATGTGAGTAACACCTAATGTGATAATGCCAGAGATCGCATGAGAAACCAGGGGATCTTCTCCTGGAGGATATCAGGTAAATATCTTTTTATCAGAAAGAGTCGTGGAGGTAATTATCTAACTTTATAAGAAAGTTTATTATATTATAAGTAGATTATAAGAAAAGTGACTGGAGACTAATGTGATTGGCTGCGAGGACAACAGTCTTTTGAAGTGGATTCATGACATTTTCAACCATCTTGGTTGCAAGATGCGATAACAGCGTCTATAGTATGTTTCCCACCAGGCCACACCCGCTTCACTGAGATCGAATGCCAAAACACAGGTTGAAATGGCTCTGGATACTCCCGAAAAGTTCAGAACTACGAGTTATTCTGATTACTACGTATTTACATTGAAAGTACAAAGTTGTTCAAAGATTGTTCTTTGAATGTGATCTTCATATTAGACTTTCTGTGAATTTAGAGAATTTGGCCAGAAATTAGATTTCCTGACATTTACATGTTCCTGATTAAACCACCAAGTGGATCACTCCTGCAGTGAAATGTACCTCCTAGCCATTCCAGTGTGTCTTTTTAATCACTTTAAAAATGATGTGTTTGACATATTGCAAAAATAAATACATTTAGTGTTAAAATATTGTTAGTAAAATCCCTTCAAAATAAATACTGACAAATTAAGTGATTAAAAACTCGTATTTCATGCTAAAAATCGCTTATATTCTGGAAACAGAGAAAAATATGTTTTTTTGTAAAATGTTTAAAAACATTAAGCCAGTGATAGTTGCTTAGACAATGTTTTGAATGTGCATTTAACATTTTTTTATTGATTTGTTTTTATTCGGCTATGACAATGGCTTGGGGGCACGGCAGGAGCTTGGGGGCACGCCGGCTAAACACAAAACAAAGTATAAACTCAAACCAAACTCACGGTTGTACGCCTGGTTGTACTTTAAAGCTCATCGTAGTGATAAAGACATCTGTGGTTGTAAGTGGAGCGGAGCCAGCTCTAACTCTCGAATGATCCCCCAGTGAAACATCACGGCAATTTTATCCTAAATAAGTTCATTCAGTCGCCACGGAGACGGCTAGCGGATGCACTGTTTGTCTCATTTAGATCATGTTTGACCTTAGTCAGAAATAAGGATTTTCTTAGAAGTAAATTACACTAAACATAAACGAAATTAATTTACGATTAACGAATATGGGGATTCCGTCAAAAGACACTGGATATTATTTCTTCGAATTGCAGCAATCCATTTGCTTCTCTTTTCTGTGGATTTCAGCAGTCTGTAGAATAGTGTCCCTGAGGTCAGTGCGAGCAGTTTCACACCCATCTTTTTCATCGTTTGTGTTGATGACCTTGATGTCATGTGCACACCTCCTATCGGGCCACACACAGAAGCATTAGGAAAGAAACTGGTTCCTGTTTGGTTTCGGAAAGAAACCCTAGGTGGCAAACTTTTACTGGTTCTGATGTGAGTGATCGTTTCTTCTTTCTGTTTAGCAATCTCCCATATGCTGACAGATGTATCATCATTTTAAAATTTCCCCAATCTGTGCCGTTGTTTGTGCCTTGAGGTGCTCTTAAGTGTATTTTATTAGTCAGTGGTTGGGGAACTTTGTCCGTGTTTGTGCTAAAAGTTCTACTGGACTTTACTCCTTAGCTATAAGTTATTAACTCTGTTTTATATTGACAAAAAAAGGAAAAAAAGTTATTAACTTTCTCTGCCTTTCTGTCTGCCTAGCCTATGAGCTGCAGAGGTGCCCAGACCCCCGGCCTTTTCGAAACGGCATTGTGATTGGCAGTGATTTTGGGGTGGGCATGACCATCTCCTTCCAGTGCCTAGCAGGATATACTCTGCTGGGTGAAGCATCTCTCACCTGCCTGCATGGCATCAGTCGCAACTGGAACCATCCCGTGCCACGCTGCGAAGGTAATTTTGGCACACATTCATTTTTGTTTTATTCATTTTGAAGTGAATAGCAGCTTGTTTGCATTCACTCCACAGGGTTTACATTTACCTTCCATGCCCCTGCAGATATACGCATATATCAACAGAAATGTATTATTACTACATAACTATTAGCCTTTCTTTATTATATATTTTTTTCTTCTTGTGAGGAAACGAGATATTGGTCCCCCCCATAGGTTCCCCTACACAGACTGCATACTATGCGTTTGGGGAACGGGGCTTTTGGTTATGTGACTTTTCAGGAGATCTGTAAAATGTCTAGGTTACTTGCGTAACCCCACGTTCCCTGAATAGGGAACGGAGACGTTAGTCGGGATTAGACCGACTGAATGGGAGCGAGTCCCCGTGAGAGCGACTGACCGAACACTTTAATGGGCAAATTAATTGATTAGCAATCACCTCAGATCCATGACTTCTAGGGCATGGCGAAGGGTAACGTCTCTGTCCCGGAAACGTTAGTCGGGATTAGACTGACTGAATGGGAGCCTCTATAAAGGGCAATGCCCGAAGTCCATCCAAACGGGCCGGCATTAAACGCAAAAGCGGTTAGTATAAGGCCGAGGTTACCTGAATGGGAACTCCTTCTGCCCCTGCCCGGAATTATCATTGACGGGGAAGTCTGAAAGCGTTAGCTGTCCTCGGTTGAGGCAAGACGACCAGAAGGAGGCACCCCTCGACCCGCAGGGAGGAGTGGCGGAGATCGCGTAGAGGCCCGAAGGGCTACCAGCGGGTCGTCGTACTGCAAGACAAAGACGGCAGAGACAGAATGTCATTATACTAGCCGCCTGGAGGGGGAGCTGTATAGAAAACATAGAAAGGGAGCGCCGAAGGGGAACTCCCAGATCTGGACCCTAGTTCTGCAGGGGCCAGGCCGAGGCAAAGCCTCCACTACAGAACCTAGCAGCGCTGACTGCTCCGCTCAGTCAGATACGCCCAAAGGTGTACTTCTCCGAAGAAAATGTACTTCTCCGATGACAAGGAGAGTACTGCAAGCGTACACCCGCTCCATTCCCTAAGGGTGACCGCCACCACTCAGGACCGCAGAGGGAACAGAGCCCACGTCAATGTTGTAAAATCTGACGAACATATTGGGTGTAGACCAGCCTGGAGCCCCTCTAGCCAGCGCCCACGAAGCAGCAATGCCACGAGTGGAGTGGGCCCTTAGATGGAGAGGGCAGGGAACCTCACATGCCTCATAAGCAAGGAGAATAGCTTCCACTACCCAGTGGGCAAGCCACTGCTTGGAAACTGCGGAACCCTTACGCTGGCTTCCGAAACAAATGAAGAGCTGCTGAGAGCAACGAAGCTCCGGGGTTCTGTCCAGGTAGATCCGAAGGGCTCTTATGGGACATAACGGGACATAACCCTGGGCTGGATCTGCCTCTTCCCGGGGCAGAGCTTGCAGGGTCACCACCTGGTCCCGGGAGGGGTAATTCAGGGAATTCAGCTGTACAGTGGCTTGCTAATCTGGGCTAGTAGAGGACAACACCGGAATGCTCGAGGTAAGCAACCTTCTAATCACTTTTAGCTCGCGTCAAAGTATGGAGAAGAGAGTCACTCTCAGTCAGCTCCGAAGGAAAATTGCATACTGAGGCGTAGGTCACACCCGGCTTTATACCCGGCTGATTGCTAATCAGTCACCTACGCCTGCAAATGAATTTGCCCGTTAAAGTGTTCGGTCAGTCGCTCTCACTGGGATTCGCTCCCATTCAGTCGGTCTAATCCCGACTAACGTCTCCGGGACCGACTGAAAGGGAACTGTAAAAGTTCTCCATTCTTTGGATGAGTAAATGAAAGACTTATTAGTGAATGGACGACTCAATTTTGTTTTTTAACAGTGATTTTTTTTTTAGTTAACTGTAACTAAAACAAGTAACTTTAAAGTCTCATTGAGTCATGGCTTCACTTGTTCTCATCAGCGCTCTGCGGGGGTAACATCACAGCTCTCAATGGGACCATATACTCCCCCGGCCACCCAGCAGACTACCCCAATCTGAAAGACTGCTTGTGGAGCATCCGTGTTCCTCCCGGCTTTGGCCTCCACATCAACTTCTCCCTGCTCAACACTGAGCCCATCTACGACTACATCACCATTTGGTACTGACGTTTCTTCTGCTCATATACCTGATAAAAAAGATGCAGGCAAACAAGAATCAAACTAAACACATAAAGATTCTGAAATATTGAGGAATATAATTTGTATATTTTAGTCTTTTCATGGTCCATCTATTAATGGTCAGAACAACGAAGGAATAACAGACAAAACTATAACAACACTCAGTTTATTGTGTAGAACTAATTAACATTATATTTTACAGTGCTTTGAAAATAATTTAAACAAACAAAAACTTGTCTTTGGAATAAATTCTTTTCAACAAACCAAAGCAATAACAATCAAACTACATTGAATAATAGAAACAAACACTTTACACTTCCCACAGAGACGTAACAGTATGACCGAGAAGTACACAGTCACTGATGAGGACCTAGAGATGCGAAGTCAACGGGCCCCTTTTTACAGAATCTTTCCGTCGGCTCAGGCAGCTGATTGATTTGCCGTCCACCTACTGGCGATACTCAGGAATTGCAGACACATAAACGTTCGGAATTGAGAGAAACAGTCCTTAGTCTAAAGCCTCTTGGCAGCACCAATCACAATCCATTCTCCAGTATCACTAATCTATGAACCGAATCCATTTCTCAACTGCCAAGCTAGGAAGCTCCTCTTCATAACGTGGCTCTGTTAAATTCATGTGCCTTATGCCCCCTCCCTGAATGTGGACGTTCCACCTCAACGAAATGGGCACTGTAAGATAGAGATCCGTTTCACAAACCATAATTTGTTGGGCCAAAATGTTGAAAGTAGAAAAGTCGACTCTTGCTTTTAAAATAGCACCTTGTAGCTCTACAGGGAAACAGATGTGGTGAAAACTGATGTAAAAGGTGTAGGAGAATTGAATTCTCAAACTAAGGAAAGTGAGCCTGTTAAAACATTATTTCCAACACAAAATTATTTCCAAGATATTTGCAAGATTGTCTTTTTTAGTTTTGGCCCAAATTGGTACCACCAGTGCCATCTACCTTAAACGTACAAGACCTGTGATGTGGCCTATGTTTTTAAAAGTTCTGGCACTGGAACAAAAAAAAGAGATTTTTCACAGTAAAAAGACCAATTTAATACTCTGAATTGTATTTTTTTAGCACAATTTCAGGTTTGTTTTGTGTAAAATTGTGTAATATAAAGAAAAAAACCACATCATGCCACAAAAACCAGTTTCAAATGGGATTAAATAAAAAGCCATGCTTTTCACTTTTAACAGAATAGTGCTGCCCAGTTTATGTCAGTCATCCATTAATGTGTTCTTTTATGTGATGTTTTATCTCCTTGTGATGATTATCACACGTCCAGCTTGTCTGACAGCTGCGCTCGTGGCATGTGCATGACTTTATTTATATTCTATCCTCTCACTGACATGCACCAGTCGCACCAAATACTAGACATTGGCAAATCAAAAGTGTTCCAAATTACCTGTTTTTTTGTGTGATTTGCATATGCATAATTAGAAATAATGGTTCAAGCAGTGATTGAAGTCAGTATAAGGACACCTGCTTCTAAATACTGTAAATAAATAAAAATAGTATAAAAAAAAACATTTTAGTTTCACAAACGCTGTTGTCTGTCAATGGTTTCTGTGCTTCGCCCACCTCAACGACGCTCCTTTCGAATGTTACACGCTTCTCCCTCATCCGCTGACACCAGGGCAACTCAGAGTGGCACGTGTAGGATGCGCTGAGCTACCACTCACTGAACTCACACTGCTGCTATTTTGAGGTTTCAGGAGTTTTTTTTTTTATTGTTAAGATTCACCAGTGGCAGGGACATGATTGTTATTTAATATGGACACATGTATAAGGGATAATATATAAGAGCTAAACATTCTTTGGATCCCATATCAGTATGAGTTTTGGGAATGCGAGTGAGTCGTTTGTTGAAGTATCAGTGTTAGAGTCAGGAAGATTGATTTGGCAATTACGCTTAGGACTGTATTCTTCAAAATACATCACATAGAGTATTACAGAGATTTTATTAATTTGCTTTATTAAAAACAATTAGTTAAAAGGCAAAATATTGTTGCTCTGTGTTTACATTTCTAGTCCTTCCCTAGAACATAATTATTATTTATTGATCATTGCATGTTTAATGTACTGCATCTGTAATATTGTTTATTATCGGCTCAACAATTACTGACTTTCTAAGCTGCAAGATTCTGTGTGAGTGGAAGCATCCGTTTGAATATAAAGGGTACAACTGATTGAATAGCAATTAAGAACGACGTGTTTTGGTGTAAATGCAGAAATCTGTGTTGAAATAAATAAACAAATGTAAAGTTTTGGGCAGGTGTGAAAAATCTGAAATTGTTAATGATTTACTTGTATTAAGTAAGAAATTACAGTGCATGAACAAAAGAGAAATCCGAATCAAATCTAAATTTGGTGCTAGCATTTCCTCGAGCAGCACTTGCACAGCGAACTCTGCAGGAACTCTGCAGGAACTCTGCTGGAGGTTGTTCCAAACATCTCAGAGAGCAGTTGATCACCGGACACCGTGGTGGTATTGCATGATGGATAAGTAAGTACCGGTATATTTCTGGATTTCTGAAGAGCGTCATTAGTCTTGTATTACAGTAGAGGGTTGTACCTGGGTCGCACTGGTTTCTGCCAGTTTTGAGCTGATGGCCCTGCTGGAGATCTTTTTGAAGGGTAATTAGCTTGTGTGTGTGTGTGCGTGTGTGTGTGTGTGTGCGTGTGTGTGCGTGTGTGTGCGTGTGCGTGTGTGTGTGTGTGTGCGTGTGTGTGTGTGTGTGTGTGTGTGTTATTACCACAGTTCCTCGGGTGTTAGCAGCAGATATTGCTGAGCTCTTTTGCTGACGCTGCTGTTTGTCACCGGTGAGTTGCCCCGTGCTCTGCTCAGTGTGTGCAGCGCATCGGTGGTGTGAGCGACCGGACAAGGAAAACAAGCACCGGTGGATACTTTATGTTTTGAATGACTGATTACAGCCATGAATCATGAAAAGCTAAAATCGTGTAACCGTCCACTCATTAACAATTTCATCAAAGAAAACTCATGCGTATCTCGTCATGTATTCGTCAAAACAGAGACACATTTAGCTCGTCAGAAAAAGCTTCGTCAACAAAATATTTTCGTCATTTCATCATCAGCGACGAAAACAACACTGCTCCTAGTAACTATTTCATAAAACAAGAAGCGACTAGAATCACAATCACTCCAAGAAGCCAATACACCTCTGCTTCTGGAGGATTTCTCCCAGTCGCTCCACGTTGCGTATTGCAATTTATTGTCACACACATAATCACTATTTATGTTTCTAAAAGTATAAGCATATAGAACATAAAATAAAAACACTTCACGGTACACTCAGACTAACTGTGATGAGCATTTATTCCTCATCTATTCATTTTCTAGTAGTCATATTGATTATTCCTGGCTCTCAGACAAATCACTTTTGTTGCTTTTTTTAAGTTGCTTTTGATAAAAGTGTCTTGAATGCCGCAGAATAAAATCCAATCTTGTAGACAACAATAATAACATAATTTGGGCTTCACATTGTAGCATCTACAAATCTCAATAAATACTGTGCTATTTCAATATACACCGTTATACCTTTTCATATCATGCTGATTGTTAAATGAAAATCGTTTTTTTTTTTTTTTATAAGAAGCTGTATTTTTATATGAAAAATATTTTTTCCAAGCTTTTAATATGAAAATGCTCGATTCAGGCTGTTCAGATTGGAGATAAAGCAATTCTCTCACATGTGTCTCCGTGATATAGTTAATAGTTAAAATAGTTAATAGTTAAAGATATGTATGTTTCCTATTTTTTGTGTGTTGACATTATTTAATCAGTTTGTAGCTTCATTCATTAATTTTCAAACCCGCTTATTCCCTTTCGGGGTCATGGGGATCTGCCGGTGCCTATCTCCAGCACACATTGGGTGAGACCTGGACAGGTTGTCAGTCCATCACAGGGCAATTTGGATTATTCAACTTACCTAACCGCAAGTTTTGGGATTGTGGGGGAAACCGGAGTACCCTGGAGGAAACCCACTCAAGCACGGGGAGAACATGCAAACTCCTTCCAGGAAGGTCACCGGCGAGCCTGAATGCTGTGGGAGACGGGCGACATGTTCAGATTGTTTTTCGCCCAGTGTAAGCTGAACTGCTGCAAAACCCAAGTGTCTCTCACACGGCCGGCTGAGTGAAGGCAAACCGCGGAGAGCGCCCCCATGGTGCTTGTTGCAGAATGATTTCCACCCAATACAAGTCTATGGGTAGAAGCCGAACAAAGTTCAATCGTTTATTTTCGTGTGGCTCACGGTGGCTCAATTTACTTCTAAAAAAACAACACATTAAAGAAAACAACAAAAGCTCTTAGGTTTTATTCTAGCTTTCACATCATATAAAGCAGACAAGATTGTTGCTTGTATCAAAGCTTGAACGTGTTTCTGCTTTTCCATTTCTCTTTTTATTTTTACATTTCTATGTGGGTGTGCAGAAGAAATGCATATTTCTCTCTCTCTCTCTCTCTCTCTCTCTCTCTCTCTCTCTCTCTCTCTCTCTCTCTCTTTCTTTCTTAAAGGGATGGCCCAGACCAAGCCTCACCACAGATCGGTCAGTTCAGCGGAAACCAGCAACAGGAAGCTGTGTCCAGCACGTCCAATCACATCCTGTTAAAGTTCCACAGTGACTTCAGCACCAGTGGATTCTTTGTTCTTCGTTACCATGGTAACCATGCCCCCCCACTCCCCCAATACATACACCCTTTAATGATCCTCATTCACTACAGCTTACAGTTTGTATGTTGCTTATTGTCAGAACGATTATCCTGGCTTATGTCTTCACGCCTACAGAACATCTTACTTATGTCTTCTGCAAAATGTACACGGTTCTGCAAGCCTTCCAGTTAAATTATGCTTTGAGATTACATTACATGCATTGCAGTCGTTGCACTCTTACCTTGCTTCTTTTATTTACTGCCCTCAAAAACATCAGCTAGAAATTACGTGATTTGTTCCTTTGGAAAATGCTTTGATTTTCACTGCTGCCACATTTGGATGGTGCTATAATGGCTTTTATAGACATTTAAATTTCTGTTCTCTATACAGTAGCAACTGCCACTTCCATACGAGCAGATGTGCAGATGCGCATCTGCACTTGGCTTTTGAGGCAGAATCCTAGCTGATGCGGACACTCGTTAATCATGACTTGATATTTCCCATGTGTGTAATAAAGACGGGTGAATACAAGACTGGACACAGGACACTGGATGCTTTTGTTTGCATGGGTTTGGTTTACATTGAAGCAGTTATTTGAGGTATTTGGCTTTTGCTCTTTTTTTAATTCAATTGGCTTGGAATGTCTACCATTGAACCCTCTTGTTTCTTTCCACTGGTGTCAATTTGACCCCAGCAATTTAAAACCAGAATGTTTCTTCTTTTCCCTAAAAGGTTAGTGGTACATAATTGAATCTCTTTTGTTGAGTACTTAACAACACTCTGAAATACAACACCAACCACCCCCACTCCCTGCCCTTTATATGAACAGATTACCTACTGCATTAATATATACACATTTACATATCCACATAAAAACTCACCTAAAATGGGAAAAGTAAATATCTTTTTGTTGTTTTTTTTAGTTTTGTCCTTTTTATTGGTGTATATTTTTTTATTTATAACATATGGAAATAAATACAATTTCTCTTAGCAAAGACTGGAACATAATTATGTTTGGGGTCAATTTGACAACAAGAAAAACAATTTCAAACTATTTGTGCACTCCTCGGAAAATGAGCAGGCTCATTGTAGGCTGCAAATCATATCCAGCTGTCCCCGTAGACCCTCAACCCCTCAGAGTTTGTCATTCCAAGAATATCATTTCAATTGATCGTGTAATGAAATGTCATGAACATGACGGACAGCATATCTTGTGAGCTCTGGATGTCATTTCAATGACATAAGCAGCACTAAGTCCACCCTGTCGTTCAAGTGGGGAGCATTGGAAAACACTTTGCTTCTGCTGGTGGTTGAGAGACAACAGGAGGGTCAACACTGAGAGTCTCCTCAGACACATTCACTTTCACTGTCAAAAGACAAACTCTCACTGACAGAAAACCTTATATTTCTGCATTTTCTCAAATGAGAGAGATATAAGAGATTGTTCACAATTTTATTCAATCAGATACAAAAAATGTAACATTGAATGGGGTCATATTAACCGCAAGAATAACAGGAGAGTTAAGGCAAGGTTTCATTGGCTTTTGTAGTAAAATATGAAACTGATTTTTTTTTTGTTTGTTTGTTTTTGTTAAGCATACATGCTTTGTTTCCTTTTGTTCCTTTTTTTATTAAAATCAAACACAGCCTTTGCACATCCCTGTGTAGGTAAAATGTGTATGATTTTGATACAGGGATTCAAATGAATCATCTATGATGTTGTAGAATCTTTCTTCTTATGAGCATGTACTGCCGCTCACAACCATAATGGTTTGTAATTATGTTATAAAAGGGAGCTTTTGATTGGCAAATACCATCTGAACATGAGGACCTTTGAACCCCTTCAGATGTCTCTAATCGGGTTTAAATTTCTGATGGGAGCCTGTTATTCAATAATGGATGATGATGTCTCCGTTAGCATATTTTCTGCTGATGCTTTTGAAGTTTCCCATTAAACCAATACAACATAAGGACATTATGTGAAGTGCTTCAAAGCACAAAGCTCATTATACTTTTAAAAGATAATAAAATTAGACATTGTTTCTCCCAGAACAGCCAAAATGGTCATTTGGTAGCTTGAAACTGCTCGTAATGTGTCCTTTTGTGTTTCTGTTTCTGCCAGTATTCATTTCTAAATCAAATCTCAGTATAATATTCTTATTGGTTAGACTGATGAGATCATCTGAGAAAATATTTATTTCATTTCTTGGCAATGGCTTCTATGTAAACAAATTGAAACACTACAACATATTTTACATAATCTGCTCATAAGTATTATTTAACCTACCAGACACATTTCTTAATACATTGCACATTATATTACATCACATAGGTGGCTGTTTTAATTAGCTTCGGTAATGGAAGGTTCATAATGGAGAGTTTAAAGAATTGTTTTGTTTCTTACGTGTATTGAGTTTTTCAAACAAAAGCCTCGACTTTACTGATGACTCAATGTTCTTTGTACAATTGCAATGAAAAATGTGTGATTTGCCTCACGTATGTACAGCATGTGGTTGTTGAACCCCAAAACAAGTTTTAAGGGTTTATGTGTGTGTGTGTGTGTGTGTGTGTCATGCGTTTCCACAGCATACCAGCTGCGTGTGTGTCAGCCTCCTCCACCAGTGGCTAACGCTGAGATACTGGCTGAAGATGACGAATTCCAGATTGGTAAGATATGGGGGTAATCTCGTTTAACCTAAATGTTTGTGCAAAAGCTGCTTTTTTTACCCTGTGTTAGGGAGATTTGCTGATCATCCATTTGTATTAGTTATCTAGCTCCTTTGCAATGCTGTTTTCTTTGCTTAATGAGAAGGAAAATGCCTCTTATAGGTGACACTTCCCCCAATGCTCTGGATTTGTCATCATTACTCCCACAAGCGTTTTAGAGCTTCTTTCCTAATTAGTTAATGTGATGCTGAGTGCAAGCCTAATTTAAATGGAGTAGTGTGAGTGTGATATGTGCTGTTTTAACACTGGGCTGGTCCATCCATCCATCCATCCCATTGTCAGTCGATCTCCAGTGCGATGTTTTATTTTCTTTGTGTTCATTGATCACTAAACCAATTTAAGGGAAGAATGCTTTTTCATTCAATGTCGAGTGCTGAGGTGTCAGACATTCGGGCCGTCAGGTGGACATAGATCGCCAAAAAAGTTAAACTGATCAACTTCACCATCCAGCACTGGACTTATCATCAGCAAGCATGTTTCTCATAATATTGCCGTAAGAAAGGCAGCATATAGATAGAGAATAATATAAGATCTAGAACTGATCCTTGTGAAGATCTAACTGCTGTTGATATTTACAAACTGAGTTTTGTCAGAAAGGTAATGGTAGGGTCTGGGGTTCTAGAGTCTCTCTAGGGTAATTTTGCTGCACTGAGATCAAGCAGAACTAATGGAGAGACTCTTGGTCAGACTCAAGGAAATTGTAATTTAACTTGAGCAATGTCTTTACTTGAGTTTGATTTAAAGCTTGACTGATACGGTTACTTTTGTCTTAAAAGGGGCTTAGCTGAGCTACTGCTGCTTTCTCTAATATCTTAGACATAAATAGTAGATTAGAGATTTAACTAGATAGTCTATTAACATTTAGGGGTTGTTCTTAATCATAGCTTTATTGACAGCGTTCTTGAATGCCTGATGATGTGCCCTACTGACAGGCCACGAACCATGATCATGGCGTCAAACATCCACTGAGAATAGATCTGGCTTACTGCCAGCAATGCGAACCGAGGACCTGAACTGGTAATAAAATGTTGCTTGGGCAAACTCTCATGAGACTACCAGTACCTTTAGGAGGGTATGGAGCTGCTCTGACGTTCCACAACTAGATCAAAAACGGCATTGTTTCCCCTTAATTCAAGGTTTGACTATTGGTTGAGTTCTTCTCACTAGTAACATGCCATAGAAAGTCCAAAGACAATGTTCAGCCACAAATTGCTGCAGAGGCATGCTAATCTAAAAAAAATGACCAACAGTTACAGAATTGACCTTATCAAGATCCAGTGCCTAGCAACCAAGGAGATTCACAACTTCCTTGGCGACTTCAGTAGAAGTCCACTTCAGATGCGCCAGCCTCTCCTTCCTCCATGAAAGACGTGTGAGAACCTGATTGAGAGAACCTTCAAAGTATTGCTTCCACCATCTTATGATGTCCCCAGTTGAAATCAACAGCTGCGCCCCCCCCCACAGTAAGGTTTATAGATCATTCTCCATGGCCACCTCGAACTCCTGCCAGAACTGAGTTTTCCCCACTACAACCAACCTGGCCACAGTCTGCTTTGCTGCTGGTACTCATCAGTTGCCACAGGAGAGTTATGAGCCAGCCCTTGTTAGAAGCTGTGCCAGAGGTGGGTATTAAGAAAATCGTTCTGACAAACATTCCTAACAGATCTTCGCAGTATGTTTAGTTTTGCCAAGTCTCTCCAGCTTTCCCCCCCTCCATAAGATCTAACTCACAACAGGTGGTTAACAGCATACGTCCCGTCAACTACAAAGTCAACAATCAACCTCTGGCTTAGGGTATCTGGGTGCCATATGTAGAAAAGGAGAATTCTTTGTTTTAACATACCCAGAGCTACATTTAATTCGGTGTTCAGAGGTCCTGCCTACAGAAATAATTCCACATTGCACCTGCCTCTGTAATAGTTGGTGAGCCTAAGGGACGTTGCCCCCTTGTCCCTTCTTCTTGTTCCATTGCATGGAATCCCAATCTCATGCCTGGCACCAGGTTAGGGCCTTAGTTGTTCCATACCAGGTGAAGTCACAGGTCTTTTTGTGATCATTACCATTATTCTTTAAAACCGCTCTTTGTCGGGGCTACCACCTAGAACCTATTTCCAATTTGTCTTGGGAGACGCTACCAGGATCTTGTAGCCCCCAGTCTGTGGTTTTGTCTTTTTGTTAATTTTTTTGCTCTGTTTGTGTTCTTTCTGTTCACTCATGCTCAGATTTGAAGCCACTTGTGTTTTTTTGTTGTCAAAGTAATTAAATATACATTCACTAATCCTCTACACAGGTGCATCGATTTTAATTAGTGCGGAAAGTGTCTGCTATTGCCCACACAAACTCTTATTGGGCAGGAGTTTGCCCATGACAAATCACTGGTGCTTCATTCAACACACAAAACAAAGCATGTAGTAGAAAAGTTACCACAAATGCTCTTCTGATAAATTTCCTTTTTGTGCATGTGTGTGTGTGTGTGTGTGTGTGTGTGTGTGTGCGTGTGTGTGCTTTATTTGATGTGCTCTTCAGGGGACATGGTGCGCTACAGCTGCCTGCCAGGCTTCACTCTGTTGGGCAGTGAGATCCTGACCTGTCGTCTGGCCGAGCGGCTGCAGATGGACGGGCCGCCTCCGCACTGTCAGGGTGAGTTTGAATTCCACACATCCGCTTGCCATCTCAGTCCTGTCTCACATCAGACTCTGTCTCACTCCTGTCTGTGTTCTTTTGTATTTCATGCTTCACATCTTTAATTTTGACATGAGCCTTTTTTTCTCAAAAGTCATTGGAATCGAGTACTTTGAACACCAGAATCACGCTGTGATGTCACTGTATCTGCAAGTATCTAGCTCTATGCCATCTATATATCTAGCTCTAAGCTATCTTCATTTTCGTATAAATTGTGTGTTGAGATTTTTTGTTTATTAAATGTTCGTTGTAGCTCTGGGTTATTCTCTCAGCCATTGTTTATAGAGGTGCACACCACTTATGTCAGCGATGTTGATTTAAAACAAGTTTTCACGTGCAAATCTCATGACTGAAATCATGGTCTGTTGGTTTCCCCCTCAGTTCAGTGCCCAGACAACGAAGTTCTATTCGATTCAACTGGTGTAATTCTGAGCCCTGGCTACCCCGACAGTTACCCAAATCTTCAGATGTGCTCCTGGATGATTAGTGTGGAGAAGGGCTACAACATCACCCTGCACTTCCAGCTTTTCCAGACTGAGAAGGAGTTTGACATGCTGGAGATCTTTGATGGTGCGTCTCCAGCCAATCTTTCAGCTTGTGCAAAAGTGTGCATGCATGGAATATTACGCTCATCTTTCCCCAGCCTGGCATGACTCTGGCAGCTATTTTCGAAAATGTATAGCTTTCTGAATCTATTTGAGAAATGTAATCGGAGTTGGGACAATAAGTCACTTTTTTTCTGCAATTTTCCCCAAATATTCCTTCTGCATTCTGCAAAATATCTGTTTGGCGTAGAGAGTGCTGGAAAGATTCAAGGATTTCTCGATACTGTTGCATTTGCAAAGACAATTGGAAATACATTCTGAGTGTTATTAGCACTAATTACTTAAGTGCTTGCAATCACCAAATGACCCCATTACTCATCATTGATTGGATGCTCATTAGTGCTCATGGCATTTGCAGAAGCTGAGGAATAGGAAGTGAGGAGCAATCTCTGTGCTCTTCTCTCAGAGTTTGTGTTTATGCTTTGCAACCGTTTCCTCTGTTTTGCAAATATTTCATCTATGAAAAATTGTGCCATAATAACACTTTTTTATGTATATTATTTTGTATAAATTAAATTTTATTTTTCTATGTGATCATTATACACTGTCTGGCCAAAGAAAGTTACAAGCTGGATTTAACTAAGCAAGTAGTTATAAGCCTCCTGTGGGATTATTACCGAACGGGTGACTATTTTACCCCAACTGCTGCAATTTTTACACCAACACGACTTGCTTCCAATTTATTATGCAAACATCTAAGGAGATGCAGAAACTGCTAAAACTATCCAACACATTATTATAAGGATAGTGGAGACCCATTGTCGAAATGAGGTTGGAGCAATGGATGGTCATGTGATCTGATGAGTCCAGATATACCCTGTTCTAGAGTGATGGGCGCATCAGGGTTAGAATTGATGCACCCATCCTGCCTACTGCCTACTGTACAAGCCTATGGGGGGAGTGTCATGATGTGGGCTTGCTATAGTTGCTCAGTTCTAGATTCAGCATTGGCTTAGATTGTGAAAGAGTGGTTTAGGACTGGAGACATCATTTTCAAATATGAATTTGGGTCCAGGGTCCAGACCTTCTACCAGCATCAAAGCAAGATCTTTGTAAAATCTTGGCAACACTGGATGGAAATAAATCTTGTGACATTGTAGAAACTCATCGAAACAATGCCACAGCGAATGTGTGCTGTGATCAAAGCTAAGCTAGATGCTCAAATTAAGTAGTAGGTAAAGACAGTAGGTAAAACATACAAATTACCATTTTTTTTTGATACAACCTTTTGTAGTTGTATCCAATTGAAATGCTTTATTCCAATGCTTTATATCTACTTTTAAATTATATAAAGTCTTGGCCAAGGAAAAACTCCAAGTAACAAGATTTAACAGAAAATGCTGATTTATTTAGCTTAAAACATGACACATGATTTAGCTAATCAAAGCACTGCTATGAGAGATAAGGAAGAAAGGAAAGGAGGGGGAAGAGAACAGAAAAGGGCCTGTCGTATCTGTGCTACTTTAATTAAGCCGCTTGTAACTTCCTGTTTGTGACGTATTTCCTTCTCGATCTCAGAACTCAACCAGAAAATAGGGTCACAATTATATTATATATTAGTGTATAAAACTATATATTTTCTATTAAACGTTTCCATAAAACATTTAATGTGCCAAAAGTTTTCATTTTCACTTTACATTTTAAGATGTTTCTATGTAATAAGGACTAAAATGAGAAAATCGTGAAAAAAAAATGGTCTTGGTGACCATAAACTAATAATTAAAACAAGTAAATATTTACTTCACTCACTGTATGTCTTTTGTCATTCTGTCAGGCCCTAACATCTACAGTGCCAGTTTGGCTGTGTTGAGCGGCGATCTGCCTGTGCCCTTTAGCCTCACCAGCTCGGGGCATCAGCTGTTGCTGCGCTGGTCCTCCGATCACGGCACCAACAGGCAGGGCTTCCGCATCACTTACGTGGGTGAGTATCAAAGTATGTATCCCAGATTGATAATTTCTCTCAGTTTTGTGTCTGTCTCTTGTCCCGTCCGTCTGTCATGACACCTGCATCTACATCTGCTGGTACTGTACTGTTCTGCATTAAACTGTACTGCACCTTCACATTAACTCAATTTACATGATATTACCGTACGGTACTGTTCCTTTTGATACTCTATACTTTGATTTTTTATATACTGAACTGTACTTTACAGTAATACGTTTATCCCATCTGTCCATGTCTTTGTGTCAAAGAAATTGTGTATTTGTGTGATGCTCTGGACTTTAAATCATAAATTGAACAGGATCAATCTGTTCCATTTCAGTCAGGCACTTTGATGCTTGTTGAATATTTTTGCAGATCAGAATAACATATATTTTTAAAAGTTTTACACCAATTCAATTGTGTCTTGCCTTGAAAGCCTGTGATTATAATTTGATTGACAATATCTCCTTCGTGTTCAACAAAAAGATAAAACTAACAGGAGCACCTTAACACTGCAAAAATATATTTTTGCGGTTTCTCTATCAGTAAATGTGAGCCTCTGTGATCTGATTTATAATTCATAGAAGTAAGAGTAAGAAACGAGAATAATGATAAGAAATGTACAACCCTTGTACATATTTTGGATGCATTGAATAATCTGTTTACGATACACCACATTTTAGGCCTGTTAAACACTTCCTGTTTATGCAGGATGTAATGAAATCTCTCACACTGGCCCAGTTTCCATCCACATATTTTAATACAAATTCTGGGACAATACATAATGATAGATGGGGCACCAGAATGCGAATAAAAGTCCCCAGTGTGCAAACAAAACACACTTGAGCATGGGCTTACACTCGAGCCAAAGAAAGGAATTGTTAAAATCATATATAAATAGATCTTTGTATTACAATAGAGAATAAAACTTGAAAAAAGCCAATCTGAGTCATAAGGAATGTTGTAGATTAACTCAATCAATACAATAAAAGTAAATCCTTTATCTATTGGTTTATAAGTGATTGTTTATACATTATAAACGATAAAATTATCAAATGTGTGTTTTCGTATGTATGACGGGGGGGTTGTTTGGGGGTAGATTAATTAAACAGATATATAACATTAAATAGCATTTCTATCAAGTCAAAATAACAGTATTTTTTTTCTCCCGACCACATGGATTATCCTCATTACTGTCATTTATTATATTCAAATGTACACAAACCCTTGTGATGTAAAGTAAAATTAACAGTGTGGAGTAAACATCTCCATACGTCTGGATTCATCCCTCATGTGTTTGCTCACGTGGGATGTTCATGAAACACAGCCGTGTTTTCAAACATCATTATTTTACTGTAAAGAACTTCATCTAATGAAGCGACACAGACTGGAGATGTGTGAAAGAAGATGTTCGCTAAGCCCCCTGGGAATGCACAGAAATTCACTCTGAAGTAGAAAAAGATGAAATCGTTAATTCTTATGCTGCATAAATACTTTATAAATTATGTAATATTGTCATGTTGCACAGTGAATGTAAGTATGTGTATACCGTGTAATGTGATACTATTAAATAAATTATAAAGTGTGTGTTTATAATTATAAAAATAATCATTCATTTCATAATTTGCATACTGTGTCTTTCTAATCATGAAATATTCAAAATCTGTAGTTTATTGATATATATATATATATATATATATATATATATATATATATATAAGAAAGAAAGAGACATATATATATATATATATATATATATATATAGTCGCAGGAGAGGGATCACACAACAAGGTTGTCAACAGAAAAGTTCCCCGGAGGGTGGATTTATTGAGAATAGTGAACGTAGTGCTCGTGGGTGGTGCAGTCTTCCAGTGCTCGGTGCTCGTGTCCTCTTTCTTTGTGGTGCTCTTCCCAATCCCAGTAGTGCTCGCATGCTCAGTGTCCAGATGAATCGGTGCGGTGGGGGACGGTGCCGTCGTCTGGTCGTCACGGGCTGTCTGGGGGTAGAGAGAGAGAGAGGAGTTAGCTGCCGCACTCTTCGGAGGTTCCACTCACTTTGGCTTCCTCTGCTCTCTCTCTTATGCTGCCGCGCTAATGATGGGCGGCTGTTCCCGATCTTCCTGTGACGACGGGCGCCAGGTGTTTCCATTTTATGCCAGGACCGCGCTGATTGGAATGGACTCCCGTCACACCCCCCCCCCCAAGCGTTGTCCTGGTGGGTCCTGAAATGCATCACAGAAAGACTGGGTATCAAGGGTGGGTGGGGAGTGACCCCCGACATACCTGCGTAGCCGGCCCAGATCCGGGATAGGCCATCGGCGTTGCCGTTGTCGGCCCCGGCCCGATGACGGACTTCAAAATGGAAGTCCTGGAGCGCGAGGAACCAGCGGGTCACCCGAGCGTTGGTGTCTTTCGCTCTTGCCATCCATTGAAGTGGGGCGTGGTCCGTCAGGAGGGTGAACCGCCGGCCCAGGAGATAGTATTTCAGCTCCAGGACTGCCCACTTGACGGCCAGGGCCTCCTTCTCGACGGCCGCATACCGGGTCTCGGCCGGGTTCAGCTTCCTGCTGATGAAGATCACAGGGTGTTCCTCGCCTTCCTGTACTTGGGACAGGACGGCTCCCAACCCTGTGTCGGAGGCGTCAGTCTGTAGCAGGAAGGGGCAGTTAAAGTCAGGCGCTCGGAGTACCGGTTCCGTCGTGAGCGCCTGCTTTATGCTCCGGAACGTCCCCTCCAGTTCCGGAGTCCACACGATCTTCTCCGGCTGCCCCTTCCTGGTCAGGTTTGTCAGGGGGCGGCGATAGAGGAGAAGTTGGGGATAAAGCATCGATAATACCCCGCCAACCCCAGGAAGGCTCGTACCTGGGTCTTTGTGGTGGGGCGAGGGGCTTGTTGGATGGCTTCAACCTTTTTATCCTGGGGGCGGATCACGCCGCGCCCCACCCGGAATCCCAGGTACGACGCATCAGCTTGGGCAAGGTGGCATTTGCAGGGGTTGACGGTGAGTCCGGCTTCCCGGAGCTCCGTGAGCACCCTCAGCAGCCGGTCCAGATGGTCGTCCCACGCCTCCGAGTGGATGACCACATCATCCAGGTAGGCGGCGGCGTAGGTCTGGTGTGGGCGGAGCAAGATATCCATCATGCGCTGGAATGTGGGCGGGGCTCCGTGCAGGCCGAAGGGGAGACGTCGGTACTGCCAGTGGCCTGATGGTGTAGAAAAGGCGGTCTTGGGCCGGTCTTCTGCGGCCACTGGCACCTGCCAGTAGCCTTTGGTGAGGTCTAGGGTGGAGATATATCGTGCCCTCCCTAGACGATCCAGGAGCTCATCCACTCGGGGCATGGGGTAGCTGTCGAATTCCGAGACTTCATTCAGCCTTCGGAAATCGTTGCAGAAGCAGAGGGTGGCGTCGGGTTTAGGGACCATCACGATGGGGCTGGACCACGGGCTCCGGGATGGCTCTATTATCCCCAACTTCAGCATTTGTTGGATTTCCTCCTCTATAGCCTGCCGACGGGCTTCCGGTACTCTGTAGGGCCGTTGCCGGACGATGACTCCTGGTTGGGTCCTAATGTGGTGTTCGACAACGTTGGTCTGCCCTGGCTGATCGGAGAACACATCCTGGAACTGACTGACCAGGTGCTGCAGCTCCTTCTTCTGGGCAGCCGAGAGGTCTTCACTGGAGTTCACTACCACCGGGGAATAGGAGGCGAGTGCGGCCAGTTGATCTCTGGTCCCCACCCACTTTTTCAGGAGGTTTATGTGGTACAGTTTCTCCGGTTGTCTTCTCCCTGGTTGCCGTACTTTATAATTGACGTCGCCGACTTTTGCTGTGATGGTGTATGGCCCCTGCCACTTGGCCAAAAACTTGCAGGCGGAGGTGGGGACCAGGACCATCACTCGATCCCCCGGCTGGAACTCCCGGGGCTGGGCTGCCCGATTGAAGTGCCGTTGTTGGGCTTGCTGCGCCTGGACCAGGTGTTCCCGGACTAACGGCATGACCCGCTCGATGTTCTGACGCATCTGGGTCACGTGTTCGACCACAGAGCGGAGCGCTACCGGCTGCTGCTCCCACGCATCTCGGGCGACATCCAGGAGGCCCCTTGGTTGACGGCCGAACAACAATTCAAATGGGGTAAACCCTGTGGAGGCTTGGGGTACCTCCCGGATGCCGAAGAGGACATAGGGGATCATTCGGTCCCAGTCGCGTCTGTCTTCAGCGGCCACCTTTTTTAACATCCTCTTGAGGGTCTGATTGAATCTCTCGACCAGGCCATCTGTCTGGGAGTGGTAGACCGAGGTGCGGAGCTGGTCGACCTTTAGCAGCCGGCAGAGGTCAGCCATCAGCTGGGACATGAAGGGGGTTCCCTGGTCAGTCAGGATCTGGCTGGGGATGCCCACCCGGCTAAACAGCAGGAACAGCTCGTGCACGATGTTCTTCGCGGTGGCTTTGCATAGGGGCATGGCTTCCGGGTACCGGGTGGCGTAGTCCACGATGACCAGGATGTGCTCATGGCCTCGGGCAGACTTCGGCAACGGCCCCACTAAGTCCATCCCAATCCTCTCGAAGGGCACCCCTATGATGGGGAGTGGAATCAGTCGACCTTGCAGAACGCTTTTACCTCGCCGTCAATCCCCGGCCAGTGGAAGCGGTCTCGGATCCGCTTGGTCGTGTTCCCCGCTCCCAGGTGCCCGGCCATTAGGTGGGAGTGCGCGAGATCCAACACCGTCTCCGTCTTCGACCGGGGAAAGACGAGTAGCTCCTTAACCTCCCCCCGTCGTTCGGCGACGCAGTAGAGCAGACCATCCTTCACTATGAAGTGCGGGAGAGGATGGGGCCCAGGTTGGAGTTCCTGTCCCTCAGCCACGCGCACCTGAGCCCAACAGTGCTTCAACCGGTCGTCTTCATGTTGCTCGCGGCTGAAGGACCCCCCCCCCTGTAACTCGCTGAAAAACATCATAAAAGAGGTTAGCCGAGGGGGGGGCGGACTCACCATCTCTCCCGCTATCCGTGGTTAGGGTGACGGCCGGGTTGGATGAAGCCTTCTCCTGCGACGAGGTTGGGCGGCTCCCTCCAGGGCTGACGGGTCGGCGGGTGGCGGCGGTGAGCTGGCTGACGAACCCGGGGAAATTCCTGCTGAGGAGCACTGGTACAGGTAAGTTTTTTACTAAACCCACCTCGACCATCCAGGTTTTCCCTCTGGCCTGGAGCTGAATTTGGCGGGCCTTTACTTCCCGGGTTTCCAGAGAAAAGAAAGCTCGTTGCGCCTCGCCGGTCAACAGCGGTGCCAGCTCCCGTGCCCACTCGTCTCGTGGCCACCCTTCCGATCCTGCAGTGGATTCAAAGAGCTGGAGGTAGGATTCGACGTCATCGTGGGGAGTCAGTTTTTGGAGAAACCGCATAGCCTGAGCTCTCACATCAGGAAGCGGGATTTGTTGGGCGCTGGCACCCTGAAGATCGCTAACCTTCCGCTCCGTTTCGCTCTGCTGCTTCGCCAGGAACTCGACGATTTGTTGCTGTCGAATACTCATTTCGGCCAGGTGTTTAACGATGTCTTCCATGTTGGAGAGCGTCGCACACCGTACTCACTGTGAATCCAGAAAAAAACGAAAAGAGAAAAAAAAACTGCAGGGTTAAATATCCGGGGTGTAGAAACGCTTGAGTGTGATCCCCCCTGGGTGTTATACCCGCATTCTCCACCAGTTGTCGCAGGAGAGGGATCACACAACAAGGTTGTCAACAGAAAAGTTCCCCGGAGGGTGGATTTATTGAGAGTAATGAACGTAGTGCTCATGGGTGGTGCACTCTTCCAGTGCTCGGTGCTCGTGTCCTCTTTCTTTGTGGTGCTCTTCCCAATCCCAGTAGTGCTCGCATGCTCAGTGTCCAGATGAATCGGTGCTATGGGGGACGGTGCCGTCGTCTGGTCGTCACGGGCTGTCTGGGGGTAGAGAGAGAGAGAGGAGTTAGCTGCCGCACTCTTCGGAGGTTCCACTCACTTTGACTTCCTCTGCTCTCTCTCTCTTATGCTGCCGCGCTAATGATGTGTGGCTGTTCCCGATCTCCCTGTGACGACGGGCGCCAGGTGTTTCCATTTTATGCCAGGACCGCGCTGATTGGAATGGACTCCCGTCACAATATCTTGTCTTACCTTACCTTTTTTTCAACAAAAGTTATTTCCAAGTCCGTTTGTTGTTATATCCGGTCGATAGCTTCGGGAAAACTCCATTTTGGCTCTTATCTCATAGCTCTTTGCTGAGAATAACATGACCAAATATGGAAACACTCCCCGTGCATAAAAGCAGTCCTCTCCATGTTCCGTGTCCTGTGATTTGTCAGGGATCCTGTCCATCTCAAAAGGGTGGATATAATTGGATTCTACAGATTCTAAGCTTTCCAACGAGATATAGAGCCCCCTGATTGGACAGACGGCCAAGGGGTTGGCACACGGGAAAGTTACAAGATTGGAAGAGGTATAAATAAGAGCTTACGTATAGTGCACGGAGACAGCGTAAAGGGGCTTTTACACCACTGTTACAGCATTTCTTTAGGAGTTTTTTATTGAAATCATGTCCCGTAAGCAAGAAAAGAAGACCATGAACTTAGCGGAAGCTTTGGACAAGATTGTTTCCATATTTCAATTATTGTGCCAAACTGTGCCAACATGGATTCCGCCTAAATTTTGTTCAATATAAACCTGTACATAATATTAGTTTCTTGTAGTATGGACACCAAACTTGCTACAGATGTCCTTCACATGTACAAGTAAAATAAGGAGATATTAGAGGAAACGTGGTTTGCACCATCGTTTACATTCAACATTATTTACTCTTACCCAGTGTTCTTGACTGTCAAATTGGCTCATCCGCACCACCCCCCAAGAACCCATCTTCATTTTGATACCAAGATTTGCAGTTTAGAGCTTGTAAAAGCTGAGAAGGGCCTTATAAAGTGAAGGTATAGGATTTTTGGAAATAGGACTAGGGGTTAACAGGTTAAGTAATTTTTTGCTTTACAAAGACATTAAATGAAGGCGGTCGATTCCAGTGGCAGTTAAACACCATTTGTTCATCTGCCAGAAATGAACATTAAAGATTTTGCCTCTAGTATAATTGTAGAGCCCTTCTCTCTCTCTCTGTATAGATAGATGTTGAAAGCACTCATTATGATTCCAACATACGAGGGCGCTCCATTAGCCAGGTGGCATTCATTAGGTTAATTGCTGCCATTGCTTGTTATTAATAGTTTGTGAAATTGATGCTTACAATGCTTTGGTTTCTTCATTAACATCATCCTCAGGGCCAGAAAGCTGATTTAAAATGTCAGTTCAGCAAACTGTTTTTAAAAGAATGTGAATGGCCTTCACAGATCAAACCTGAACGCCTTGATCGACCGCTCAACATGAACGTGAGCCACTCTAACATAACTTTTACACAGTAAATAAACGTGTTAGAAATTTCAAAATGCTAATTAAAGTTACTGTCCAAAGAAACCGTGTGTGACCGCCGCGTTACAGAGTCAGTGCCGTGTATCAGCCATCCGGCTCTATTTCAAACTGGGATCATTCGTTTTGGAATGCCATGTTTTTTTTCTGGGTTTTCTTGAGCACGAGTGTCCTTCGCATGCTTGGTTGGGTTAAAAGCACTTTAAAAAAGATTGTTTACTCATCTGCAAGAGTTTTAGAGTTGAGCTCGGATCTGAGCCATTAAGCTTCCCCTAAATTGCCTCTAATCACGAGCATTATGAGATCGGATCCATCTGAAGACTTGTGTGAAGGTGCTCAGAGTTCTGCATCTTCTGTGGCGGTGGGTGGTATTCTTCGACTCTTGTATTTTACTCAGGATCAGGCGTCACTTGCCACTTTTTTTGGGCTTTTACTTGCATTTTACTTTGGATTTACACTTTATGTGATGAAGTTTGGATTTCGCTTGTGATGCTGCAGAACGTGAACAAAGCGTTTCTGAAACTACTGCGGCCTGCTGTCAGAGCTTCTCAAAGTACGAGAAATAAACACTTGAAATAGATCAGCCTTTGAGAAACGGATGCATTTAAGGGATTTTTCTGCTTTTTCAACTAGTTAAAATAATGAGTTACAAATATTCTAACTAATAAATAAAATAAGAAAATCACTTCAGCTTTTAAAAAAGTTGTTTTAATGAACTTTGATCCACCTAAACATGTCATTCTTTTTAAGTTTTCTGATTCTGTTACACTCAAATGCTCTCTAAGCATTGTTTACATGTTTTGTTCTAATTCAATAGAAAAAAATAAATAATCAGCTGCATTACAGACAAAAGAAAGTTGAATGTGAACATATCTTGACAGCAGCATTAATAATTGTTGGTTTACCACTCGTTTTAGTTCATCAAAAGTAATATCCCAGGGAAATACACAGTTATGAAACTAGATATTTGGAGGGTGAAAATCTATTAATTTTTAAAAAATCTGGCAACATTTCAAAATGTAAGAAACAAATAAAGATAAGTTTAGAATCAGCATAAGATAATGAATGGTGTGAGAAAGAAATGCTTTGGAGTGTGTTTCATTTTATTTCTATTTTTGACTCTTAAAGCTGTTAAAATGAACTTTTATTAAAAATAAGTTTTTTTCCCATAATGTGAATGGATCTTTATAGCTTTTTATTTTATATCAACGATTTTTTACTTTGTTTAATCCTTCTTTTTACGTTAAATGTTAATTATTCTAATGAATACGCAAATAAAATATAAACATCTAAAGTTTTTATAATGCTGTACATTCATAAATTATTACAATATTCACTGCTGTAAGCAACTTGCTTTAGGCGATTGCATTCTTTTAAACTTTTTAAACAATATTTATAGTTGAACAATGTGTTACAAGTAAATTTGACATCTACGCGGAATATAAGCAAAATAAAAAACAAAACGTCTTCGACATTTTATTTGAACTCTCATTGGTTTAGTCTGTGTAATCACGTGATTGAATGCGCGTTCACGCAGAGGGGAGTCAACATCTGCCGGGGAGTTGCACAACACTGGGATGCTTCCTCTTTGAGTGCTTCAACATCCACGTTGTGCTCCCGTGAAAACAAGTTCCTCCTCGCATGTATTGCACACGACAGCATTTTTGGTTAAGTTTAGTAAAACTTTCCCACACCTTACTCATTCAGATTCGTTTTATCTCCATCATAATTCACGCTGAGTTTTCTTCTACCGCAGTAGCATTCGTGAGGGCTGCATCACACTCTAGCGCTACAGCGCCGTAGCGCTCAAACCGCGACACGTGACCCTTACATTAGGTCACATGACATCAAACGACTACTCGACAACACAAATATTTGTCGACAATTTTTTGTTGTCGATAATGTCGACTAATCGTTTCAGCCCTAGTTTGCGCACTTGGCTTTGACCAGTACCACCTAAAGTACAGTGCCAGTGTTCCATAATTTCATCCCATCCGTCCTAATTGGGCTTATTGTGCTAACACACACACACACCTTCACAATTTTCCATCTAAAAATATGACAAATATACATTTTTTTTCCTTATTTTATTATGAGAAAATGCTGAAAAATACACATTGTTCAGATCCCAAGATCCACGTAGAAAGATCTCTCCCTCTTCTGTATTTGCTCCGAGCTCTCATTTGGAGCGCTTGTGTTTGGTGTTTGCCGGCGCACACTCACTTTCTTCTCCTGTGTGTAATTAACTGTGTCCCTCTCTTTTGTGTGTTTCAGCCTGAGCTCATCAGCGCTCCGCAGCATCTTCTCGCAGGAGTACCAGGTCAGTGTGTGTTTCTTGACAGAGGGGTAATAGGATGATGAATGAGCCGATTCCACTGCGATTGAGCACGCTCGTCTCTGATTGGCCCAGGAGTCTCTTTCCCGCACACTGCTGAGACAACAGATATTCCCTCATTCATGCGCTCCCTCTAAACTCAAACAAACACGAGACTGAAAACAGACAGACCCCCCCCCACCCCTTCTCTCTCTCTGTGATCTTCTGTTGTTGCTGCAGATTGTTGAAGGTAGTAATAAATTATGCTAAACTCTCTCTCTTTCCATCTCTAAACCGTTGTTATTCGTCTGACAGCAATCATTTCCCTCTCGCTCGGCTAAATGGTGGCTGACGCAGGCTGTCGTGCTCGTTTTACATCACTGACATGGACTATGATCGATGACCGCTACAAGTTAATCTCTCGCAGGCGTTCATCATCAGCCGATCGCTATCAGTCGTCCTCCACCTTTCTTGAAATCCGTTTGGAGTTTAAGCGAGCCGCTGATGTTTGCAGGTCGGATTTCATTCTGTTCCTTCACTGAGAGGTGCACCAAGGCAACCGCTCGCACTTCACCAGGAGTCACAAACTGCCAGCCCGCGGGCCATTTACGGCCCTCCCTCTCCCTCCCTCCGGCCTGCAACTGACCAAAAATATAAAGCAATCCGGCCCGCAAAATAATAATGAACAATATTTTATATTAATATTACTCATCATTTTGTAGTTATTTCATAGCTATTTAAACTACTAATTTAATATACAAACACAATACAAACAAAAACACGGTTAAAAATGAATACGTTGATGGCGTAAAAAACCTGCGTGTGTCAGCAGACATGCTATGAAGGGCTTGTTTCAGGGCCTCAGCAGTTTAGTTTTGTTTGTAAGTGAATGAAAATGTCTTATTCCAAAACGAAAAGGAAAGTGGATGATGAACACAGACTGTTTCAAGAAAGATGAACACTGCAGTATTTTTTTGTGGAGTTTAATGGAAATGCCACCTGTCTGATATGCAAAGAAAAAGTTGCCATTTTAAAGGAAAACAATCTCAAGCGTCATTACTCTACTAAACACGGAGACCAGTATGAGAAGTACCAGGAAGACGAAAGAAAAAGACGAGCCACCCAGTTGCAGAGAGAGCTAAAGTCCCAGCAAACTCTTTTCTACAAAGCCAAAAAGAATGCTGATGCTGCAGTCGAAGCGAGTTATGTGGTGAGTGAAATGATCACCAAAGCAAGAAAGCCATTCACTGAAGGGCAGTTTATGAAGGACTGTATGTTGAAGGTCGCTGATATTTTATGTCCAGAAAAGAAGAACATGTTCAACAATCTCTCTTTATCGGCAAATACAGTGGCAGAGCGGATTACTGAATTAGCGAGTGACATTTATGATCAGCTCCGCGGGAAAGCGGGGGTTTTCACTTCATACTCTGTGGCGCTTGACGAAAGTACAGACAAAACTGACAATGCTCAGCTAGCTATTTTCATCAGGGGTCTTAATGAAAAGTTTGAGGTGACCGAAGAATTGCTGAGTTTGTGTCCAATGCACGGCCGGACAACAGCCAAAGACATATTTCAGCAGTTATGCAACGCGATTGAACGTGCTGGTTTATCTTGGAACAGACTAGTAGGCATTACCTCTGATGGCGCCCCGTCTATGACCGGTAAAAAAAACGGACTGGTGGCACTGGTGCAAAGAAAGTTAGAAGAGGAACATGCAGATCCAGCAGTTGTTTTGCACTGCATTATACACCAACAGGCACTGTGCAGCAAATGCTTAAAATATGACCATGTCATGTCTGTTGTCCTAAAATGCATCAACTACATCAGGTCAAGGAGTTTACAGCACCGTCAGTTTCGTGCTTTTTTAAAAGAAATTGAAGCAACATACTTTACTTCACTGAGGTGCGCTGGCTCAGCAGGGCAAATGTCTTGAAGAGATTCTTTGAGCTAAGAACAGAGGTGAAGAGATTCATGGAAGATGGCAGAATGGATGTTCCTGAATTTGATGATCCTAAATGGGTCATGGACCTTGCATTCCTAGTGGACATTACACAGGAACTGAACATCCTTAACCTGAAGCTCCAGGGCCCTGGTCAGCTTATCACAGCAGCGTATGAAAGTGTGAAAGCCTTCTCCACAAAATTAAGATTGTGGAAAACTCGGCTTTCTGCAAAAAACGTCAGTCATTTCACAACATGCAGATCTCTTGTGGAGGAGGGCATAGCATTCAATGGTGATGAATATGCATCTGCTGTTGAAAACCTACTTCAGGAATTTGATAAGCGTTTTGCAGACTTCAAGGCACACCGTGGCACTTTCGAGCTGTTTGCAGACCCCTTCTCAGCTGATGTGGAGAGTGTCCCAACTTTTTTGCAAATGGAACTTATTGAATTGCAGTGCAACAATGAGCTAAAAACTAAATTCAGGGATGCACAGGGAAATGTAGACAAGACTGCACAGTTTCTGAGAGAATTACCTCCACGCTTCCCAGAGCTGTCCAAAGTGTTCAGTCGGGTAATGTGCCTTTTTGGAAGCACTTATCTGTGTGAGAAGCTTTTCTCAGCTATGAACTTTAATAAATGCAAGTTCAGGTCCAGGCTTAGTGATGTGTGGCCAATGTGGTGTGGTTGTGTGAGCAAAAGTGCTGTCAGGTGTCTGGCAAGAAATAGCATAGTTTGCAAATGTATTGCATTTTTGTTCAGTGTAAGGTTGTTGAGTTTAAACTTGTTGGTTTACTGTAAAGCTGCTTTGAGACAATGTCTGTTGTGAAAAGCGCTATATAAATTAAACGAACTTGAACTTGAACTTGTTTGTTCAGATAATTAGTTTTGATAAGTAACATAAGTTAAAATTAAGTAGGTACCTGTTAATTAAAAAGGTTGAAATATATATAACATAATACACAGACACTGTTGTTTATATTTTTGTTAAGGATAACAGAAATATGTTTGCAATGTAATGTAAAAGAAAGTTCAACAACTCAATCTTTGAGTTCTAGTGTGATGTTGAGCTATTTCAGGGGTCACCAACCTTTTTGAAACCGAGAGCTACTTCCTGGGTACTGATTAATGCAAAGGGCTACCACTTTGATACCCTCTTCTGAATTTATTAATGAGGATTTTCATCTCTGCAAAGACACTGATCATGTGAATTATTTCTCACACTGAATATGAATTAAATTAATTAACAAGGTAGTAAACAAATAAATATTTATAAGCAACACTTTATATTTATGATTTGTCTCAGTGCAAGTGTTATTTAAATAAAAAAATATACATACATGTTCAAAACACTTCAAAATGATCACTTCTACAAGAGTCCAAGGAAATCACAATGTCCAATGTACAAATAATAAATCATATGAATACAAAAAGTGAGCTAAGATAATTTTTTTCATTGTTAACATTTTAACATACACAATTTTTAAATTTTGCAAATGCTTTGAACCAAACATGAACTGGAAAACAAATCTGGTATCGGTTTCTATCCTTTCACAGAGGTAAAAAAACCTATATCTCGCATTTGTCGTGTATATTAAATGATCTTTCTAAGAGTCTGTCATCTCATTTTCGCTGCGCTGCTTAATTGTTTCGTCGTAGAGCATCATACTAACCTTTCAACTCTCCCCGGTCGTAGTTCATTTATATATTAATTTTTTTAAATTTATATATTACCACATCAAGCTTACGTGCAAGTGTCATTTAAACAAGAATAGCATTCATATTAAATTAGATTCAGCTCACTGGAAAGTGGCGCTATTTGAGCTATTTTTACAACAGGTGGTGGGCGACTCATGTGGTCTTCGCGGGCGACAAGATGTCCGTGGGCACCGGGTTGGAGACCCATGAGCTATTTGTTTTAAAGCTGACTGTAGAGGCAGTAACTGATTTTGAAGATCGATGTGTTTCCGAGAAACTTTAGGAGGATAAATGAATAAACAGACAGAAGTCATTCGACCTCTCTGTAAAACAAATGTTAATGTTAAAATTCAAATAAATGCCCTCTAGAGGGAAGACTTTTACAACAAAACCTTCCTTGTTTACACAATGATTGCTTTTATTGAAATTTTATGTCATTAATCCTTAGAAGTCTCAATCCCACCAGCTGTTGTGAATTAGGTAGGAATGACACGACCCACCTACTGTAAGAGTTCTGTGGACGTTTCAATACTACGAAAGCGAATGAATCCACTGGAAACATGTAGAGCTTCACGCAGTTCAGTGTCTGTGTATGCTAATGCACTCTCGGGCTGTTGGCGTGAGATAAAGTTAGTGAATAAAGTTTGGATTTGTTTCACACAAATATTGCAGGGGTTTGAAATGGGGAATGTGTTTATTCTTTCTGATGGAATTTACATTATTAACCGTTTTCAGGTGTTTTGTGCTGAGATAGAACCGCTAATCATTTATTCGTCAGAAATGCTCTCTGTGACGTTGGCTCTGTTAACATTTATAAGTTGGAACAATGCCATTAACTGTTAACTGAAGCACTTACGATGGTTAAATGATTTAAAAATATTTGCAAAATGATTTTCATTTTTTTCTCGTTCTCAAGTAGTTAGCATCTGCGGGAACTTTCATTTCAACAGAAAAGGAGATGTTTTTATCATTTCATTGAAGAAAAGTTTTGTAGTAGTTTTTCCTCTAGCAAACAAAAATGAAATAAATGAATATTTTCATTAACAGATACATTAATTTGAAAGAGTCTCCATGCACTAGCAACTGTTTGCTCACTGTTGTTGTTCTGTGGGAGAGAAACTGATTTTGAGGATTTCTAAGCAGCATCTGTTCTTTTGTGCAGAGACTGTCAGAGTCTCTTTTAATTTGAATATCAACAGAAACGATCTATCTGCACTCAGTTTGAACTTTATATCTCTTTTATCTCTGCATTAGAATAAAGAAAAGTATGATTCAGACCAAACGAATCAAATGTGGAAAGGCACTGCAGAGTAAAGTGTAATGATGCGACTTCAACCCGTTTCATGTGTTTCAGAAGAGGATGAAGCGAACGTTTGCTAGGCATCAAGCTCCGGACACAGTGACGGCATATTATCACAGGTATCACATGATTTCACCCTTCAGCAGAGATAAACAGACATAAACTCAAGCATGTGCTCAAACTGTAGCAAGAACCATAATAAAACTACTACTAATAATACGTCATCCTTCAATATGGTGTTAAAACCACAGCTTTTTAACCATTAAATGTGATTTTATTTTAACTACTGATCTCTGACCGTGCTGGTGGAAAGAGGCTTTGGGGTTGATCGATTCGACAGTGTGATGTTCCGAAGCTTGTCTGTCCCATCCGCTCACTAAAACGACTTGGTAGCATTAATCTACTTTGTAGAATACATCAATGTCTGGGTGATGAGGGCTGTGTCTACCACATGAGCTGAGGACTGCTTGCTCGTAACGTGATTGCTCGCTGAGAAAAAAGTGTTTGTAGCTTTCAGAGACGGCAAAAGCTTCCGCCGTGTTCATCGCTGTTTTACATTTTCACAGTTTTAGAAGAGTTCTTGTGAACATTTTTACCCCATCAGAAACTCTTTTTGAACAGCAGACATCAGCTGCACGGAAGAAGCCAGTAGGTGGTGCTTTTTGCCTGGAATGACTCAGCCCAGTGTGTGGAGCAGAGAGAGGGGCGTGACGCTGTAACTGTACCGATGTCTGATGATGATTACTGTAGTGTTCCCAAACCTTCATCATAAGACGGGGCGTGGCTTAAAATATATAGAAAAAAAACTCTAACAAAGGGGAGGAGCTTAAAAAGCAGAGTGACACGTGCAGCATGATTCGGATTGAACTGAATGTAAAAGACTGCAAATTATTTAAAGCCCTTTTCCAGCTGCTTTGGCTGCTATTTTGTGCATACGAAGCGCATCGGTGACGTTAATCTTTTTTAGAGATCCTGGAAGCAGCAGCTGTAGAACGTAGCGGTAGTGAAACTGGAACTTGCTGAGTGCCATTGCGAAGAACGCGAACGCATCACACAAGCATCATTGTGAACATCTCAGCTCATCTTTCGTTTAGATCATGGTCATTTAATAAAATACACCTCTCTGCTCTTCTGATTCGTTCCCTGCTGAACTTGTCATCTGAACCGTCTGCTTCTTACCAAACTAACACAAGGGAACAAAGGAATCAGCAAGTGAAACAGGAATTTCATGTTTGTTCGAGTGATTTTTTTATTTATTTTTTTTTTTTAGGTGCTTGCTATAGATTTTTCTCAATGCTAATTGCTTATCTACTTCTGCCTGTTGTTCTCGGAATCAGTGAACGGGAGCTTATGTTTTTGGCTGTTTGTGGTTTTGTTTTAATGACGTCGAAGGCTACTGGGAGTCAGCAAGCCCTGGCTCGCCTGATCCTCTTCTTCTCTCACATCCTGGTGTTTGTGTTGTTTTGTCCCTTTAAAGATACCGCAGTGAATCTGCGGTTCGTCCAGAGGCCCCTCTGCTGCTCGAGCTGGCCAACCAGGTAATGCACAAACAGCAGTGTTTATTTCCTGTGATCTCCGAAACGTGTGAATATTGGTTTGAATAGTTGAAATACACTTCATTAAACATCAATTAATGGCTGTTTTAATAAAATGGTTATTTATCTTTTAAAAGCTTGTACATTTTAGCAAAAAGCACCTTCTTGGGCATGAGATACTAACTGACACGTAGCTATTCACTGAATATTACCGCGCTACAACATTCACTCAAATCATTAAATCATTTAGAGATAATTACAGTCAGTTCTGCTAGTTTAGCGAAAAAAAATCAAGCTCTTCATGATAAAAATCCTCTTTTTTTTTATTAACTGGGGAGGGGCTGTATGGGTCTAACCTTTGTGGGGGTCAAAACGAATGACTGTAAAAAATAAGGGATGACGTGACTCCGCCCCCTGCCATAGGCCAGAGAGAGAGAGCGAGGGTGCACATGCAGATTCAGATGAGGAGGCTGAGTCACTGCGGTCAGTCAACTCTGTTCAGTACACCTCTGCCACACAACAATAATAAAAAAATGATAACTTTGGAAAATCATTAAAACAGTTTGCTAATTACATAATTAGTAACATTTGGCTTGCTTCCGTAGAGATGAAATTCTGCAGCCAGACACAGGGGGCGATCGCAGTGCTTTGGCATTACTTCGCCGGCCATGTGAGACACAGTTGGTCATGACCCCATAACCTTGTAGAACTAATGTGCCTGCAAACACAAAAACAATATTTTACAAGAATATTCTTCTCTAGAGCAGGTCGATGCGATCAGATGATATGCTCATCTATGATTTCTTTGATCTGCAACTGCTCACTTCCTCTGAATGCATGGAAGTGACTGGCCACTGGAGCAGAAGGGAGCATACTCCCAGTAACACGCATGTTACGATGCTCAGAAAAACCCTTTAAAACTCCTTCCCAATAACTTGAAATCTAGAATATCACTCATTCTTGGAAACTGGAGCTAATCTCATTATCCTCAGGGAATCGACCTGTGAGTCGTTCATTTCTTGAAATGTAAATTGTTTAGGATAAAAGCATCTGCCAAATGCAGAAATTGTTATTCAATACACAAAACGTATGCATACATTTAAGCCTCTTTTATTGATTCCAATACCTTTATCATGAACTTTCAGAACTCGACATTGGTCTGGCAACCTCAGTGACCCTCGACCTCCACGCACAGCTCTCTCCAATCAGGAGAAAGTATTTAAAGAGGCCAATTACAAGCTTTTCTCCTCTCTAAAGTATCTTCTAAAGGAAACAATGATTGTTGAGCATCACGGTTTAGGGGAAGGAGACCGAAAGCTCTCAGAGATTTAAGGAACATTGTGCGGATTTGGAAGACAAGAGTTTGGTTCTTGATCATAAGGCCCAAAGAAATCTCAGATAAGCAGAGCTGAAAGATGAGTTATTTTTGAAAAAGTTATCTGGACAATCACGAACGACAGAAAAACTGCATTTTAAGAAAAACTACAGTAAAATGTGGTGGTGGTTCCATCATGCTGTGGGGCTGGCGCCAGTAAATCTTGATAAAGATGAGGATTCCACTCAATATCAGCAGATTCTGGAGAACAATGTCCGGGGATCAGAGACACAGTTGAAGGCAAGGCTGGAGGCTAGAAGACGATTTGGTGACATGGCACTGCAAGAAAAAAGGTCGTTATAATGAAAGTCAATGGTAAATGAGGAAGAAATTAGTTGTAAGAATACATTTGTATTATTATTATTTTTATTAATAAATTTTTTTACATTAGTATTATTAGAGAATGAAAGGGGCACCTTTGAGATCCTTGGGGCTCTTTGGTTGTGATGAAAGGGAGATTATTATTTATTTATAACATTATGTAGAAAAGTTCTCTCCTGTTTGTTCTTGTTCCTGTAAATGTGCTGTAACGAGTCCTTGAGCAGTTCTTCCTCATTCCCCTTTAAACCTCATGAATTGAAACGTCATGTATTTTTACACTACTGGGTTTCTCCTGAATGCTGAGCTGTGGATGGTCCTTGTGTGTCAGGTGGATGTGTCTCCTGCTCTCCTGGCCCGTCTGATGCTGGAGTGTTTTCTGGAGGAGAGCGAGGCCTCAGTCCGTGAGTACACCGATCCATCTGTTGATCCCCCGCTCCAGAGTCCCCTTACTGATGAACAAAACCCCCAAATACTTGAACTCCTCTTTGGGGCGGGATCACTTCACCAACTCAAAGAGAGCACTCCAACTTTTTCCCACTGAGAACCATGGCTTCTGCTTCAGCTTGGGCGTCTACTTCACGAAAGGTGTGATCCAGGGATTGAGGGGAAGACCCCCGAAGTATTCCTGCACATTCCGACCCCCCCCAGACATAAACCACACAGCTTAAATAATAAACTAAACAATCACTAAGTAATAAAACAATAGAATAAACTAAAAATAAACTCTGTTGCCACTGAAGATACCTCTCAGACAAACACTCACTCCCCGACTGGTTGGGTCAGCGCTCATCAGAACCAATAGACACACACCGAACACATGAACAGAGAAGGAGGAAGATGATGATGAAGAACAAGAAACAAACACGTTTCTAAATAATAATCCTAATATAATTCTCTATAAACAGACTCCCTCAATATCCCTTTGGAGGTAAACCGCTGCCTCCTCTACAGTAAACGGCAGAGTTGTTCTCCATGGCCTCACTGAACTCCTCCGAGACGAGAGTTTTCACCTCTACCGCCTAGTCCCAGCAGTCAGCAACGACAGGCACCTGAGATTCATCCGTCTGTGGTCATTAATTGTATCTTTGGATGTACAGCAGGAGGGTTTAACTGTTTGGAACTGTGTGAGTTCCTCTGCTCTTTAGAGAATATCAGACATTATTGTGTGCCTGCGAACATCTCCGTCCAGTGCTATGCGAGCTAGCGCATCCATCGCTCCTCTGTCTGTTTCTCAGATCAATAGCTTCATGTGCCACAGACTTTATTGATGCATTCTTGCTTTGTTCTTTTTCCCTGTACGATGGAGAAAGTGTGCCTCTGGGAGTGGGAATGTCTTTCAGTCTCTCTCCAACGCGATCAATAGAGAGTTTGAGATGGTTCCTCAGCCCGGCTTGGAGGAATGGATGGATGGATGGACGGATGGATGCTCATGTAAATAAATCAATACATCGAGGGCATTTTCAGCTCATATTGAATGTGATCACAACGGTGCAGCTCTTCTTAGATTTCGGTTTCATCGAAAGCATTGGGGTCAGCACAGTGAGGTCACATCTGTTTTGATTTTGTTAAACAAACTCTAAGGGGGGGGGGGTCCTTCTCTACCTCTCTACGCTGATTTTTAATATTACGATTCCCCAACAATAGATTCTCCATCGTAGTCATTATGTTTCATAGGAGAGAGAGGGTGAACACGTGATTAAAAGAAAGGACGCGCGCAGATGCTCGAGTGCTCTTTCCTCTTCTGAAAGTCAGACTTTGCTCTGGTTTTATATCCTTGTGACATTAAAGCGTCGGTGTGTGGTGCATCCGGCTCTCTGTTGTTATTTACTGCGCTGTTTGCTGGCTGTGATGAAGGAGCCTTGGAGTAAACTCATTTTCAAAGCTGATTTATGATCTCTCCGGCCTCCATTTTCATCAGGTCAGCGCTCCGGTGAAATGGCACAATGTCATCAGCAAGGTCGCACAGATTTTTATGATGATTCCTGACTCCGTTGGGTGGAAAAGACGGTGGCTTGAATCAGGTGGCGGTGGGTGATGTGTGAAATGCATCGGTGCTGGTCAGCGGCCTCCAATTATGCCGGCTGGTCAGACAAGGCCTTTAATGGCTTCTCGCTGACTTCGGGCCGCTCCATTAGACTCCAGTGTACTGCAGGAGCAGCATCAGATCTATAAAAGCACCATTATGAAGAGAAAAATCAATCCTAATGCCATTAAAGTGGAATAAGTTGCCGATGCGGTTGCGGCTTCCTTGATTCTGCCGGCGATTATGAGGCGTCGTGACTTTGTTAAGGGATACCAGTGTTTGAGGCGCAGTAACGACTCTAGCTTCATAAAGTTTGCGGCCTCGTATTTCCCGCGGTATTGATTAACCATTATCATTTGTCAGGAGGTGTCCTGACTCCAGGGGAGACAGCGCTCTTCATCCCGCTATGGATCTGTGTGTGAAGGCAGCAGCAAGTCGTGAGAGAGAGGAAAGGAAGCTCTGGAGGCTGCTGACCAACCGGTTCTGTTCCTCATTCTCACTTGAAGCTTTTAGGCTTTTCTTTGCAAACTGTTGGTGGAAAACTGTTTGCATGGAAGTGATCCCTTCCTAAGCTTTATTGCAACAGTGGCAGACAGACCTGTATGAGGGAAATAAGTATTTGACCCCTAGAAATTTTAGATGCTAGGTTTAGGTAGGTTGTAGATGTAGGTTTGTAGATGCCAGCTTTAAGGCTTCTATTTTCTCTGCAAAGTTTCGTGCGACTTCGAAACTCAGTCCATGGCCGTCATTGGGAGCTCACACATCAGAACGAGCAAGTGCTGCCAACAATAAAAGGGTTTTGGGGTGCCACATTGGATCTGTTTCTCGTAAGGACGTTCAATGAAAGCTGCTCTTTAGATGATGTACGTAGAATATAAAAGAGTCGCTCACCACAAATCCTCTATTTCTGTGTTTTTTTTACTACTTTACAATTCGCTTTATCAATGGTATTCAGACAAATAAAATTCAAGAATCTCCCAAAAAGCAAAGAACAAGGTGAAAACAATGTGAAAATTGTAGTAAAAAAACCTGGCGATCCTCTCCCAAACCTGTCACTTTTTGTGCCTTTGTGTTTTGTTTTGTGGAATACTTTTGGAAAATTAAGTTATAATTAAGTTATAACTTTACTTAATTATAAAAAAAAAAAAAAAAAAACCTCTGAAGCACTGAGTTGAATTCATTTTCTGTACTAGCTTAAAAGTGTTCTATGTGTATGTCTTCTGATCAACCCACTTTGTACCAAACTGCTTGATGTTTACTTCCAATGTAAGTCGCTTTGGATAATAGCGTCTGCTAAATACACAAATGTAAAAACATGAGTTTGTTCAAATTTTCTCGCATTTGAATTTGAGTTTATAACACAAAATAACCTTTTTCAAACCCACACATTATATTTGAAGGCAAAATTAAATTCATAGTTATTTCAAAACGCTTTAATGTGCACATGCACTGTTACTTACAGGAACTGTCCGTACATAAGCCTCAAATTTGCAAGATTGCAAAAATGTCCCTGTTTCCCTGTACCACGTGATGTCGCGACGGAAACACTTTATGGCTAGTAATGTTTTTAAAAGTATCAACGTGGCTTCAAATATTGTGAGAAAAAAAACCTGCCATTTTCATTTTAAGCTTGCTTTGGGAAAAGACGAGACTATTCAGATATTAATAGTATTTTTATCACTGAATCCAACCATCCAACAAACAGTAATCCACAAGCATCCTCATACACTCAGCTCTAGGGCCAGTGCACTATAATTTCTTTCCTGCGAGCATGTGCACGGTGATGTGGTGGAAAATGTTGATTGACTCTGTGTGTGATAAACATTCGATCAATCGTTATTACCGACAGGCTGGTAATACAACTCTTCTAAGAAAAATGTGTTTTAATGCCCCATCCACCCCGATGAATACATATCGCCAGATAGCTGCATGTTTTATCCGTGATCATGGCACTACCATGTAGGGAAACAGTGATGTGATCCGTGAAGTTTTGGAACTAGTGTACCGATAGGGATGAGTAAGGGTTAATAACAATGCTAAACTCCGAACAAGCATTAGACATCGCTTGTGGATGGTTTTCACTTTCTTTCTAGCTCTACCAAGCTCATCAAATTCCACAGTTTGTGGCTTGTTTTACCACTTTTTAAGTGAATCAATCAGAATTGTGGATTTTTATACCTACCTGATTACAGAAGATTTCTGCTGAACTCTAAACCTCTTTGTTTATTGGTGAAGCTTTTCACGTTTACTTTGATTCACTCTTATGTTTCAAATTAATGCTATCTCATCTAAGTATGAAACGCTTGTGTGTTTGTGTAATTGAGAATCCATGTGAGAGCTTGTCTCCTGACCAATATTCTCTGGTCTCAGAACCTACGATCGCAGTCTTGTCTCTGTCTCGAGTCTCTGGGATCTAGGTATCGTCTCTCTCGAGTGTCTCGATCTCCGCTGCACAGGTGTCCCTGCAAGCCGCATCCTCTACAACCAAATAAAACAACAGTATAGGCTATGTTTTACGCATCTTTTCAAATAAAACCAATCAGCAGCATATTGTTTATCTTCTCACAGACAATGCGAGTGCTCCGTAATATTACACTCCAGAGATTGAAAGAACACATAAAAAATATCAGCCTTTGGCTTTACATGATAATATTTTTTTATAAGTATTCCCTTTGTTGAGGGATTGTTGCTTTATTGTCAAAATAAAAGAAAAAGTTTATAGTAAAATTACAGCAATGCCTGTTAGCAATAAAGAAAAGTACTTGTTTTGGTCATGTTCTCGGTACCCTCAGCTGGGTCTCTGTACTCTCTGATCTCGGTTGGGTCTCGGTCTTGGTACTCTCTGATCTCGGGTGGGTCTCGGTCTCTGTACTCTCTGATCTTGGCTGGGTCTTGGTACTCTCTGATCTCGGCTGGGGCTGGGTCTTGGTACTCTCTGATCTCGGCTGGGGCTGGATCTTGGTACTCTCTGATCTCGGCTGGGTCTCGGTCTTGGTATTCTCTGATCTTGGCTAGGTCTCTGTCTTGGTACTCTCTGATCTCGGCTGGGTCTCGGTAGTCTCTGATCTCGGCTGGGTCTCGGTAGTCTCTGATCTCGGCTGGGTCTCGGTCTCTGTACTCTATGATCTCGGCTGGGTCTCTGTACACTCTGATCTCGGCTGGGTCTCGGTACAATCTGATCTCAGCTGGGTCTCGGTCTCACTACACTCTGATCTCGGCTTGGTCTCTGTCTCAATACACTCTGATCTCGGCTGGGTCTTAGTCTCGCTACACTCTGATCTCGGCTGGGTCTCGGTCTCGCTACACTCTGATCTCGGCTGGGTTTGGTCTCGCTACACTCTGATCTCGGCTGGGTCTCGATCTCGCTACACTCTGATCTCTGCTGGGTCTCGGTTTTGGTACTCTCCGATCTCGGTCTCGCTACACTCTGATCTCGTGCTGGGTCTCGATCTCTGATCTCTGCTGGGTCACTGTTTTGGTACTCTCTGATCTCGGTCTCGGTACTCTCCAATCTCGGCCAGGTCTCGGTCTCGTTACACTCTGATCTCGGCTGGGGCTGGGTCACGGTCTCTGATCTCTGCTGGGTCTCTGTCTCTGTACTCTCTGATCTCTGCTGGGTTTCGGTTGCTGTACTCTCTGATCTTGACTGGGTCTCCTTCTCGCTACTCTGATCTCAGCTGAGTCTCGGTCTCGCTACACTGATCTCAGCTGGGTCTCTGATTTCTGCTGGGTCTCGGTCTCCGTACTCTCTGATCTTGGCTGGGTTTCGGTCTCGCTACTCTCTGATCTCGGCTCGGTCTCGCTACTCTCTGATCTTGGCTCGGTCTTGCTACACTCTGATCTCAGCTGGGTCTCGGTCTCGCTACTCTCTGATCTTGGCTTGGTCTTGCTACACTCTGATCTCAGCTGGGTCTCGGTCTCGCTACACTCTGATCTCGGCTGGGCCTCAGTCTCTGATCTCTGCTGGGTCTCTGTCTCTGTACTCTCTGATCTTGGCTCGGTCTTGCTACACTCTGATCTCAGCTGGGTCTCGGTCTCGCTACTCTCTGATCTTGGCTTGGTCTTGCTACACTCTGATCTCAGCTGGGTCTCGGTCTCGCTACACTCTGATCTCGGCTGGGCCTCGGTCTCTGATCTCTGCTGGGTCTCTGTCTCTGTACTCTCTGATCTTGGCTGGGTCTCGGTCTCGCTACTCTCTGATCTCGGCTGGGTCTCGGTCTCGCTACTCTCTGATCTCGGCTGGGTCTCGGTCTCGCTACACTCTGATCTCAGCTGGGTCTCGGTTTCTGATCTCTGCTGGGTCTCGGTCTCGGTACTCTCTGATCTCGGCTGGGTTTCGGTTGCTGTACTCTCTGTTCTTGACTGGGTCTCCTTCTCGCTACTCTCTGATCTCAGCTGAGTCTCGGTCTCGCTACACTCTGATCTCAGCTGGGTCTCTGATTTCTGCTGGGTCTCGGTCTCCGTACTCTCTGATCTTGGCTGGGTTTCGGTCTCGCTACTCTCTGATCTCGGCTCGGTCTCGCTACTCTCTGATCTTGGCTCGGTCTTGCTACACTCTGATCTCAGCTGGGTCTCGGTCTCGCTACTCTCTGATCTCTGCTGGGTTTCGGTCGCTGTACTCTCTGATCTTGACTGGGTCTCCTTCTCGCTACACTCTGATCTCGGCTCGGTCTCGCTACACTCTGATCTCGGCTCGGTCTCGCTACACTCTGATCTCGGCTCGGTCTCGCTACACTCTGATCTCGGCTCGGTCTCACTACACTCTGATCTCAGCTCGGTCTCGCTACACTCTGATCTCGGCTCTGTCTCGCTACACTCTGATCTCGACTGGGTCTCACTACACTCTGATCTCGGCTCTGTCTCACTACACTCTGATCTCGGCTCTGTCTCGCTACACTCTGATCTCGACTGGGTCTCGGTACTCTCTGATCTCTGCTGGGTCTCGGTCTCTGTACTCTCTGATCTCGGCTGGGTCTCGGTCTCGCTACACTCTGATCTTTAAAACTTTTCACACACTTTTTTACTTTGGCTTTTAACTTTTTATGTCACAACTGTGAGGTATTACTATTATTATTAATCCTGTTAAACTTCAGTTTATTATTGAAATGTATGTTGTTACCTGTACAGCACTTTGGTCACCTGGTTGTTTTAAATGTGTAAGTGTCAAAGTTATAAAGCACATTTAAAACACTTGCACATTTATCATTGTTTATTTTTTGTGTTTTATCTTTATCACTATTATTTTTCATTAATCGATTATTAATTGTTTTATCGCATTTTGCCATCAAATTGTTTACTTTTTTTAGATTGTTTCTTATATTTCCCTCATCTCAAATTCTTGGGTTATTAATAGTGCTCTTTTTTGAATAAAGGATATGCAGTCAATCTTTGCTTCTGATGTTTCCACCCTCAGCCTCCAGGCTGGAGCTGAACAAACTCCTGAGAGAACCACAACTGATCCCAGACCAGCTGCTGGCCAGACATGTGGAGCAGGTGTGTGGCTCTGTACTCTGCAGTAGAATCCGTGTTACTCAGACGCTGTAGTGTTCGGGGCAGTGCTCTGAAGCATTTGTCTGGATGCACTGGGTTTACTGGTGTTGTTGATTCATTGAAATCAGGCAATATTGAGGTGCTGAAGAGTCTGTCGCTGAGGCTCTAATCCCTCTTTCTCTCTCTCCCCAGTGCATTGTGAATGACTGCTGTTATGGGCCGCTGGTCGACTGCATCAAACAGTATCCTGATCATAAACTGTGTCTCTGCACTTGTGCCTCTCTATCTCCTGGGTTTGGATGAGAGTCACTCATTTCCATCAACCTCTAGCCACAGCACCCCCTTGATCTCCATTTGATGCTCTCTAAGAATCCACCTTCAGAGCATCTCATAAAACCTCTCACTCCTTTGGCAACCGCTTGGGATCTTTTGTAACCAATAATCTCCTGTTTTTGCTTGACTAGCACCTCCCAGTAATGGTAACTTTGCGCATGTAGACGAGGACCGCAGGCTTTGTGATTGGTCCATTCAGTTTGTTTGCATCACAGGAGTAGCGTCATTGCCGGTCGTTTAATCTTCTCTCATTCCCCTGCTGAAGTTAAAGTGACGCGTACGCTCAGTTTCAGTCGCCATTTTTGTTTACTGCAACAAAACGCAATGTGAACAAAGAAGACATGGAGCATAATACAGAATCTACAGCGCCGGCTAGTGGTTATGACGTGCTAGCACTGGCCACTTACACGCTAAAGGCTTGACCAGAGTATAAACCCAGCTTTAGAAAATGGAACAAGCCCCTGGTGAGAATTAGGTGATGCTCTGGAGAGTAGAATCTATCAGTTGTTGATATCTCGGGGACAAAACTTGTGTGAGGCTCTGCATGGGCTGAAAGAGACACGTTTATTTCAGTTACACTCGTGCAAACACATTCTTCTGTTATTGCCATAGCAACCCTGCTCAGCTGTCATGGTGTTTCCATGGCAACCACGCACAGGGGAGCATTTAGTGATGGGCTAGTATAAAAGTTGACCGTCCCAGGTTTAATTAGCAACAGAAGTCCCATGATGAACGAGAAGAGTGACATACAGGAGGGGTTCTGTGTGGTTTGTCCTTAAGCTTAACTCCCTTAGCGCCATCGGCCTGGAACATGAAGATCTTCTACGAGACAAACTGCGAGAGAGAAAGCTCTCCTTTCTAGGTAAGAGTGGTAGCACAGGAAGTGACTGTGCCCTATTCAAGTTATGCCTGATCCTCGTAGAACCATTCGAATCCTTGGGGACGGTGACACACGTGTTTTTGTTTTCGATTGTTTGTTTAGTTGTGACTGGTGTTCTAGGGCCTAGATATGGTTCCTGTGCGTCCAGGAATATTCACCAATGCTATGAAATCCCCGCTTTTCATGGTTCAATATTTTTTTGACTACAGCATCAATAAATATTACGCCACAAAGTGGCACATGTTTTTAGTAAAGTTCCAAACTCCACGAGACTGGATCATAGGCCGTATAAAGTTCTGAGAGTTTGTCTCATAGAGCGGGTGTGCCAGAGCATCGAGTTTGAGGATCACATTACCTTACACTGAGTAATAAAATAAAAGCCCTGTACTCTCACACTCCTTGGCTTGAAAGCGTGCATTATGATGAAAAGTGGGAGGGCGGCATGTGGGTTGTACGGGCAGATCGGTGCACAACCTTCACGTCTCCAGAGATAGAGTTCTGGATCTTTTGGTTCTTGCTTCATCTGTGAGGGCTTTTTGCTGCAGGGTTTTGCTCCTTGCATCAAACATGAGGAGCTATGTTGTGCTAAATCTCGAGATTTAGAATAACGATACTTCAAATAGATTCTGAGCCGTGACGCGGGCGTGGTCATCTTTTGTAAAGGTCATTTTAGTTTATTTTGTTCATGAAAATAGGGCATCTCAAATCAGGATTAACTGAAGGTTTCAGCTCGATTATTGAACGGTTACCATAATTATTGTTTCGCGGTCATATTTCACAGAGGAGCTTTGAACAGTAAAGCGCTAGTGCTTGTAAAGAGAAATAGCTTCTGAAAGACGATTAGTTGAGTATCTACACTCACGACACTTTAATAAGAGCCTGCAGCTTATTGAAATTACTCTCTTTTTTTCTCAAATTTTCAAAGTAACCTTTGCTAAGAACCTCCCTCTAGCAACCAGCATGTGAAGCAGGAGTGAAAGTCTGCTGCCGCGGGCATGTGACCACTGTTTGCAGCCACGCACACCTGGACGAGCCGGGCAGGTCTCTCCTCTGTTCGCATCGCAGAGGTCATGTCTGCAGCTTCACTGCGGGCCAGTATTAAAGCTGCAGAGTGCATTTAATCAGAAATAATTTAGCGGTTATAGCCTGAAACCGTGCTCCGGGTCACACACCGGCCCAAGGTCATGTGTTTGATTCTGCTGTGAGTGCCGCAGAGATGTTAAGCACTAAATAAATCAAACACACTCACAGAAACATAAAGGAAATGATTTATTTTCCTGTATTTGCCTTTCCCCTGCAGACGAGAACCAGTTGCGAGCCAGAGGTTATGATAAAACCCCAGACATCATTCTGGAGGTGCCGATCGGTAAGATTACTCTCTTAAAATCACAGTTAGTCTTTCATTGAGATGAAAACACTGTTCCGTGCTTTGGCTCAGGAGAAATCATCAGGTGAAGCATGATAAGAGTACTCCCGCACCTGAATATATGGGTGGGGAAAAATGATTGTTTGTTATTTGCACTAAAGAGACACTGAGGTGGCTTTTAAAGATGTGATTAAAGATGAGTTTATTATATGATGATTTTCCTGTCGTTGTTCAGCGGTTGATGGTCACATTGTCCACTGGATCGAGAGCAAAGCTTCCTTCGGAGATGATCACAGTCACCACACGTACCTGAATGAACAGTTCTGGAGCTACTGCAACAGGTCTGGATCTCCCTTTGTGAGCTTGTTCTCGTTCTTCTTGTCTACAGAAACGAAAGAGCGTTTGTGACATGAGCAGCATTAGAATAGCAGAAGGAGTGCGACATTTATAAACGTCACAGACTAAACATTCACAAAAACATGAAATAGTGCCGGTTCGCTTGTGCTGTGGAGTCTTTAAATGATGCATTCATATCGGAACTTGACATCTCTGTCATTGTTGCCGTTTTACTGCACAGCAGCGCCCCCTGCACCATCATTCAAACAGAACACGCTCTATCTACAGTTTCCTTCCAGTGAGGGGCAGAGAAATCCTGCAGCCATGCATTTATGTTTCCTTTGTTGATTCCTTCTTATGTCTGTTTCCACTCAAGAGATAATGCATGCGCGTGTGTGTGTAACTTAGGAATATCCCTTTGGGACGCGATCACAATTGGACATTAGCTCCCAACTCTTACTTACTTTGCAACTTTTTATCGTCTAGCAACTTTTGCAGGTGTTCTTTTAGTGATGTTGTTGGTTCTGGCCTCCTCCGACGCTTCCCGGCTCAGCCTTGTATCCGCGCATCAAAACAGAGCACTCCTTCATCTTGTTCTTCCTCCTCCTTCTTTCTTCTCGTTTTTTTCTCATCTTTTATGGCTGTTTGCTGCCTGACTTTTGGTGCATTTAGTGGAGCTCTAAGCGGCTGCAGCTTTCGAGACTTGTGTCTTCGCCGGGGCACGTGCATAAATTAGAAATGCTTGTGATGTCACTTCAGAAATGTTTGAATGAGTTTCGACTAGAGCAGTTAGAATTGGAGATTCATGCCACACTTAGCATCCATTACTCTTTCATACAATACAATAATCCACATTTTAAACAAGGTTTCCATGTTCATTTCTCGACGCAAAAACCGAAATGATCTCAGACCCTTTGAACCTCATCCCTTTATTTCATATATACAAGTCTGTACTTGAACACTTGATGTTTAAATGAAATTCCAAGCAATTCTTTTGTTCTTTGCATTGAAAAAAAAACAGAGGGGGTGGGGGGATTTCATGAATGTCACATGGGTTTTATTCAAATGGGCAGAGATTCAAAATCGAATTATTCAAAACCTGTAATATTTATAATTGTTTATATGTTTTTTTAAAAGTTTGTCGTGCGTGTGGAGGGAAAAATGTGTTCCAGAGCATCCGCTGTGTGGTGTCCGTGGAAACGGCACCGCGCTCATTAATTACTGCACTTATGAGCGAAGACCTCTGCAGAGTCTGCTCTCCAGAGTGTTTTACATCCGATGAGATCCGATGAGCCTCTGTTTCAACGCCTGGAACATGCTACTTTTATTTGAGCTTCTTTTCAGAGGTGCTTTCAATATTCCTGCGAAGGGAGCAGTCGTCCAGCGCTCGCCAGTCCATGTGCACAGGACTGCTGCTCCGACTGATTACCTGACATTTAGCTCTGTGCTGAGATGAGAGGAGACTGCTGTCAGCTTTCATTCACACACACGTTCCCTGCGCCTCCGTTCATACGAGTGGACCACTGAAAAGGTCAGCGAGTCTAAAGCAGAGCTTTGTTTCAATCAGCCCGCTTCCGATTGGTTGATTCTCTTGATTCAAATAGCACACACTTCCCGAGGAACCGATGCAGATCATCACTCACTGGATGGCTCTTTTAAACGCCTTTTCATTCCTGACCCTCGTGTTATTCATCGTTTCCTCCAAGAGCAACAGCTAAAAGTGCATTTAAACGTGTTAATGGTGAAGAAGCTTGGACCCGCAACACGACCATTACAAGCAAGCAAATAACCAGTCATCCTGCCCACCTTAAGAGTTAGCCAATGAACGTCTGAACATGGGGCAAGGCGACCAAGGGATGACGAGGAATCCTCACAAGCCCTGTTCCTGAAATGGCTAACGCCCTTAATTATGTAAAATAGTAATCATTTCAGTTTCAGTCAGTTCTGCATTGGCTTCACAAGCGTAAGCAGGAGGTTTATGGCAAACGCATCAAATGCTTCGAGTCCTAGCTTCTTCTAGCGTTCGAGTATATTTGTTACCTCTTTAGCGCCAGAGGGCCTCAGAGGTCAAAAGAGGTAATGCAGGTGCATAGATGAGGAAGCCAAGGACTGTTTTTTTTTTATCATGAGCTTGGCATTTACTCTTCACTGCACTACTCGTGTCATCGAGAACCAGCGGATTCCCGACAGCAGTGGAGCGATTCGATGTGTCACATAAATGCAGCTGATTAATTTCCTCATGTTAACTAATAAATGAACTATTGTGGATTAATGAAGCATATAGACATTTCTGCTGCAGCAGCAGCAGCTCATTTAATTCCTGATTCCTCATTCATCATCGAAACAATAGCGCCTCCTAAACTCTGTACAGAGGAATCATGGGTAATGAAGCTTCTCCTGTAAAAACCCAGACATTACTGAGGATCTGACGCTAAAGACGCATTTGCTTTGCTCGCATCAATCTCACGGAGTTCTTCAGCTGCTTGAGACGCGTTCATCTGATGCTGAGCATTAAGCACATCATGGGCGCGTGTGTGTGCTCGAGAAAAGCTGTTAATCTGAATCTTCGTGCATGGACCAATCCCCTCTATTGTTTAAAACGACTCTTTAAACAAAGTTTATTTATCAGTATTCTCGGTGGAGCTTCACCCTCTCAAGGAATCTCTAGGTGCATTATATTAATTGCTCAATGACCAACCTCACCCCAGAAACCCGTTCTCATCCCACAAGCTGATGAGTCGCTGGTACCAATGTTCACTTTGGGGCCGAGGTGGTGCCAGTTTTTCTCTGGCGCTGACTGAAGATGTTTCTGAGCTCCTCTCCACAAACTCTTAGTCCTGAGCTTTCTGCGGCGTCTTAAAAAGCACTTTTTAGGCTTCAGTAGTGTTGAGTTTGCCGCTCTAATAATCACATGGAAAGCCTATATAGTCCAGCATGCAACAGCCAGTCGGCTTCCTGTTACTAGCAGGTCTCTCTGGGAGGAAGTCCCCGCAAACACGCTTGTAGTGATGCTAGGATTGAAGAAACAGCTCAGCTGCTAACGGTGTATTTAAAGCTAACGGTTTATCTGGAAAAAGGGATGATATTGTGCCGTATTTACGTTTTTTGAAGATCTCCATCTTAAATTAAATAAAAGGTCTTTACATCAGTAAAGCATCCAATAATGAGTTTACTGAAATGAAAGCATCGAACGCAAAGCCTTTGGCGTTATTTCCACAGCATAGTGGAAAAAGATTTGTTCTCCTGAGAAACAAATGAGTCTTTGAGTGTTTCACAGAACATGGAACACAGGTTTGCTCGCGTCTGAGGAGAGATGCTGCTCCTTGACGGATATATGCGTAAATGTTTTAACTCTCAATCTTTTCAGAGTTTGTCTTTTGCTGCAGTTTCAAAGAGTCGAGTTGTGTTTCAGGAAAGGTTTGTTTGTTTATCAGCACGGCACAGAGGCTGGCTGCTGGATGTTAGCGTGTTAGCATTGCGCTAAAGGTCAGCCGCTGTCAGGGCTGGACCTGGATGATGAATGAGCGAATAAAGCGGCGTTCGGCTCATTTCTCCTGCCTGCGCTCGCTGCGGTTAATATCTCTGTTTTATCAAATACTTTGTGTAATATATGTTTTCTGTGGCTTGACCTCTGAGAAACACAACCTCTTCATTTATCAACTCTTTCCTTACGACGTTTTTCTGAAGCAATCGTTGCCAATAGCATTAGACAGACTGCTGGTGATGTCAGCGTCTCTTACGCTGTCGTTTGTTGTCTTCTCCTGATTTCCTTCATGTTCTCCACTCGATAATCACATAGAAATATATTCAGGGTTGGACGATGAAACTGAAACATCTGGTTTTAACATACCATCAGGCGTTGTGGGTTGGTTTGATGGTTAGAGATGGCAGGTCTTCGCTGAGAAAATCGCTACAGATGATGTTCTCGTTGTTTTCTAATCAAAAATATCTGTACTTTATGAATAGAATACATTTTAGAAATAAAAGAAAATGTTTGATTTCCTCCACATTGCTGCAGTTGGGGTATTATTTGCCTGTTAATGACAAAAAAATAAAACTATAAAGTGTTTTTCAGAGGAGAAAATAAAGTTGTTGTTGGTAGTTTCTCCTAAATGTTATCCATTAAACTGTATGGAAGTGTTCCCAACACTCCGTTCAGTTTGTATCTCACACTGCTTCTGGGCCTTCAGTGTCGGCGTTCTCCTCAACTGCAGCAGCTCTGGGTTCTTTCAGATAGACCTCTGATGGCTTAGGAAGACATCAGCTGAAGATCCGCATGGAGCACTTCTCTGGATTAAACTCGTAGCTCCATCAAGTGACTTTCTAGAGGAGAAGCTCCACCGTGCGCATCTATTGTGCTCCCAGGCCACATCAGGAACCGGCTCCCGTGAGTGATAAGTAGTTTTGTATGGATTTGTGTTCTTCAGATGCATGTTGATTCTGAATGTGTGCATCCAGAAGGTGTATTTATGGCGTGGTTTCTGACTGACGGAACACGTGTCTCTAACCAACCACTGTGCCACCACCTCGCTTGCCATCCGCAGAAAGTCAATGTCGATGTGGATGTTTTTATTCCATTCACTTTTGCAGAATAGTATCATGTAGTCAATGGCCGGGAAGGGTCTCGGTGAGTTTTAATGACGTCTGATTGATTAAAGCATCTCTATGAGGGAATGAGGTTTCCGCCGGACCCGTGGTATAGTGGCCGATTCACCTGACACATGATCGCGGTTGCGCAGGGCGACTAGTTGTAATGTTCCGTTTCGTAGGAGTGAATCAAACATTACCCATTTATCAATCGGTTGCTTGTTGCCAGGGAGATGTTGTCATTAACAAGTTCCCTTCTCACTATGAGAGATGTCACTGGGGCCCAATTTTCCCCGTACAACGTGATTCAAGGCCCATTCAAATAACTTGTTAATGTAAATTGATCCACATTTTGTTTGATTTGTGTTTAATAATTAAATCAAGTCATTTTATGGTTTATTAAAATAAAATCTTTAAAGTATTCTTTAAATTAAAGTAAAAGAAAAAAAATATTTTCACACTGAACAGTTAAACCACAGTTGTCATGCTTAGCACAAATTAGAATTCCAAAAATATTTATTTTGATAAATAAAAATGTGTGGTAATAAAGCAAGCACACTTAAAATAAGTTTAAAATGAAATAAACTGTAAATGACACTTAAATAGAGTGCAGCCTGCTGATGAACTTGACAAAATAGTAGTCTTAAATTTTGTATATATGTCTCTCTCCAAATCTGCGACAAATTAACAACAGTCACAACAGTCTGTTTTTTTTTTACATGCTACAAATCACATTTAATGTTAACCTCTTAATGAGAGATTTGGGCCTGTCTCTTAGACATGATCGAATCCTGTCTGGGTGGAATGGGGGAAAGGCTCACTCTTAGGGAAGCCTCCAGAGATGCTCTGAGTCTGCTGCGAGCTTTGGTCTTAGTAAGACTCCAAGATAAGTTGGAGTTCAAGAAACAACGGCTGTTAACAGAGAGAACATTGGTTATGTCTTACCATCAATCGGATCTCTCTGCGTTTGTTTGGGAAACTGCAGCAGCGCGAGACGTGGTGCATCAACAATCATTGACGCTCGTAAGGAGTACACCCAATCTTCCAAATTAATTTTATTATTATCATTTATTATTTGTTTTTAATGTCCTCTGATGGATTTGAGTGTGGTTTAAAAGGTAAAAAAAAACTAAAATGAAATAAGGCAAAGAGCCACATGCTAATTTGGCCGAGGCTCTATTGGCACATAACACAACGCCTGACTGACGCCTCACTGCTACCAAGTGCTAGGAAACGCCATTCAGGTCACGCAGCCCTCGCGGCCCACATGTTCAGAACAGAATTTTTTTCCACGGACCGAGATTGGGCCGCGGCCCCATGGTTAAGAAACACTGTGATAAGCCATGTCTCTATGAGCTGAGATTAGTCTAAGCTGGTTGCTATGGGGGAGTCGGTGACGAGGCGCTATTCCATCATAGTAATAGTTAATATTCAATTTAAATGCTAAACATGGTTTCCGGATCAACCTCGTCGTCAGAGTGCTGTGGACCAACCGTTTAGGAGAGATCACTTTGAAACAACTGAAGAAGAGAAACCGAGGAGCGCCTCGGGCTCCTTTCTCGCTTTTGTAGCCTGTGTTTAGCTAAAGATGCATCTGGAAGATAAGGACCATAAGCTTGCTATTGTTCTGGCGACGCTCTACACGCAGCAGCGGAGTGACTGCGGAGCGCTGACACATGACACACTCTGGCTCTGAAGCTAATCCCTCCTGACGCGTGGATTTGATGCAGATTGCTTAGTTCCACAAACTCTTGCGGTCCGTCAGAGCTGGCTTCGACTCCTGCTGAGCTCCACATCTCGTGTGTGCTCCGCAGGTCTGATCCCAGCGCATTAGACACGTGTGTCATTTCAAGCTGAGGTTAGGAATGATTTTGACATCAATGCTCTGGAAGTTTCTAAAGGAAGAACCGCGAGCTCTCACTCTGTTCATGGCTTAAAGCTGACGCTTGTGTGGGATTCCACCGCTTTATCCCGGGATTGCTGATGCCTTGTATCATGGTGTAAACAGAAGGAACATTTGGATTTGTAATGAGTTGAAACATGTCCCTTGAAGAGTTATTGGGTTCAATCAGCAGCAGCAGTACGTGCTCAGTCCACGCGCTCCTACTTTCCGTGAAAACAGAGATTTCTCTGCATGTTTTTTTCAAATGGTGCATCATTTTGAAAATGCTGTGTGGACCGCGGAGACGGGATTTCAGCGAGGCTCTTTATTTACTAAACGAAACGAGGACTGCGTGTGCTTCTGATTGGCCGTCTGTTTTTGTGCATTTGTAAGGGTAGTTTATTTTGGAGTATAAGTGAAGAAAACATTAAATTCTCTATAAGCACTTGACGAGTTGAAGAGATTGCAGCTTGTTTCTTCTGCTTGCGTTTGGTTACAAAAATGCAAATTTCCTGAGAGTAGAAGCTCTTTGTGTCAGTCACTGAACGTTACCACGCGGAAAATGCTGTGTCGCTACGCTACAGTCCCTCCGAGCATTCTGGCCTCCATCTTTGGAGGCCATGGAGGAGGTTTGGAAATTGAGGGCACGTGCTCTCTCTCTCTCTCTCTCTCCGTGTCGACCAGGACTTTTACTGGATTCTTCATGAGCTCCACTCTGCTTCCCACATCAAATTCTTATTTCTAACAAGGCTCTGTTTAATGAGAAAAAAAGCTCTTCATTTCCTTGATTAGTTAATGCTGCACATCAACGTTTCATTGACGCGTTCACTCGTTTCAGGAAAGCTTGTGAATATTATTGTACTAACTCTCTTTATTTAATCTCCTGGATTTTTTGATGCTCGGAGTCATGGGAGTTTGGTTCATCATTAGCAATTGTTGGTTATTAGTAATTATTATAATTTCCCTGGACTTTGCGGCTTCAAAGATAAGGACAGAGGGAGGTGTAGCTGAGAGCAAACAGAAGTTTTAATTCTTCTGCTGGAAACCTCTCGCTCATGTCTCTAGAATGATGAGAAGGCGGGTCTCTGAGAGTTTCCAAACTGCTTGTCATAATCTGTAAAAAAAGCTGCATCAGTTAGATTTTTATCGTACTTCTATCTTAATCATATTTCCACACAAAGAGGATCAAAGTTTTAATCCACTGTTGAAAATCAATCGGTAAATAAATTACTGTAGAAATCAAAGAATTTATATGAAGAATAAAATAAAGATTGAATGAGGACAAAAGGTGTTTAAAGCAAACCAGTATTAAAGTATTTATCGTAGGGCAAAGAAGTATTGGACCCCCGCAGACAGAAGCTCAGTCACTTTTAAAATGTTGTTTCCGCTGAAAGAAAATATATTACTTTTCATTTAAACTATTTTTAAACTATAAGATTTGCACTTGAGGAGCACTTTTCTCCTCACAGAAGGAGGTCCTCATGGTGTTGGTGGCTCAACTGGATCCCTGTGCTACTTTAGCGCTCTGATGTTTACTTTGACGTTCTTCCTTCCTCTGCTTGGAAGCGGATTATTTTCTTGAAGCTCTGCATGATTCTTTATCACACGTCAGGTTTGGACTGAATTGATTGCGGCAGTCGCATTATTCTCGATGAAGCGGCGAGCTAAAAATAGCTGGAGGAAGGAAGCCGCTCTGACAGGACGCATGCACACAGCGCAGTAATAATTAGCCGTCAGCGGCGCATCGTATCTGTGCGTGATTTCAGGCTCAGACCGTTGTATGCTTCTCTCCTCACATTAGAGCTTCTGGAGGACACGTCCCTTCTCATTACACTAACACCGACACGCTGCATTAGCTCCAGAGCAGAAGTGTGCGCCGCGTCTGCGTGTGGCAAACTCTGGCTTTCGCTGTTATTCCAGAGAAAGTTTCCAATCTTTGTGTTTGGATGGAGGAATAATTGCTAATGTTTGCTGGACTTTCACTTCTTGCTGCTCTTCACACATTTCCTCTCTCAGAAAAATCTCACTTTATTTCCGTGCATTTACAAGATGAAAAAGAGAACCGAATTAATATTTGCCGCTGTTCTGGAACCAGTTCTGCACATGAAATGCATTTCGAACCGAAATATCCAAGCCTTGCTTTTTATTTAGATGCATTTGTGCCGGCCATATTTCTTTCATACACTGATTTAGTGCAAATGGAGGTCAGACATTTTTACAAAGTCTGCAATTTCAAAGTTTCATATTTTGTGGCAAAAACCTTCAGCCACCGCCGGAGTCACGTGGAGGTGGAAATGCTACTTGAGTTAATGAGCAGGTCTGAAGAGCTCTTCTCACCGGAGTGTGTTCACACTCGAAGCCTCATTCATTACGTAATTGCCCCCCCCCCCCCACACACACACACACACATTCTGATCCAGAGATTTATCTCCCGTGTGATCACAACTAGTCTCTATGCACCGAAGGTAAAGCCTGGATTTCATGCTCTATTCCTCCTTCTCCCCACCCCGGATATCACCACCCTCAGCACAGCATCTACAGATCATGGCAGCGTGGTATATCTAGCTGAAGGGGTCATTAAGAACATCTATGTTTTCCCATAAACCATCACAAGCACAGCTGAGCTTGGTCCTTCACATATCGTCTACACACAAGCGTAGCTTACTAAAGACCTGCCCAACCTCAACATGAATGGCCCTCAGAGCATCTAAGCCTTTTCTCATCAAGTGCAAGGTTTGGCCCGGAGATCTGTGCTGTTACTAGAGGAAGCATAAAGTTATTCAGGAGCTTGACTTCGGTGAAGGGATTGAGGAGTGCACCAAGAGATTCTAGAACTCTGGAAACGGTTCCTCTCAAGCTCCATAAAGACCAGTTAGAGGAGAACCTCTGGGAGAGTGTTTGAAGTTCTCATGAAGCCTCCTCAGAAGAGTTGAATCTGGCTCAGAGGAACACACTTTAACCTTGATCTAGGTTTCTCTCACTGAACTAAACAGAAACTACTGGACTTCTGGCCCTGAGCCTGGCGACAGACTTCCTTTCTGAACTGGTCCATATTCCACTAGCAAACAGTGTTTTTTTCCTAGGTATTCTAACAATACATTACATTTTACATTATAACTATTTTCATATTCAGAGCCATTATGTATCACAACAATGAGGATATTAAAATAATGTGATTCAGATTCAGTGAAATGTTTAAGAGAAAACTCATTTCAGTTGATTGTAAAAGTATGTTTTTTCTGCATTCTCCAAACCTTTGGGTGGTGTAAGCATTCCTAAATCATTCCTTCATTGAAATCAGTCACAGTTTTGCACATTTTCGTGGCAGTTGAGAGTGCTTTACAGAAGAATAAAAGCGATCAGAGATTAAAACACATGCGATATTACGAGGAAAACCCCCGGACAGCAGTGCTCGGTTAGTAATCGCTGAGCAAAATCGATGAGCTTTCAGTCTGGATTTAAATGTGCCTGAAGCAGTGGGAGTAGTTGCAGCACAGTAGAGCATTCAGCGTTTGCACGAGCTGCACAGCTGTAAACGAACCTTGTTCGTGTTGTAACAGTGCACATCTGTCACCGTGCCTAAACAAAAATTAAAAAAAATAAAGTTTTGTTACAGGTGTTTATCTACTAACAAGTTTTTATTTTACGTAAGGAACAAAAGCAAATCTTAAAAATAATGAACCCTCAGTGATGCAACGTACATGCGTCATGTTTATTTAAAAGTTAGGTCCATAGTATTGTAGAGGTTAGGTTCTCCAATAAGCACTAAAACGACAAAGCCTTTGGTGAGATGTTTCCGGTCATGACAATCCAGAACTTTAAAGTTTAATCTAGTGCAGGAAGTGTCAGCGATTCATGAATTCATGACTCCTTAACTGCAATAGTCACAGTTTCCTCGAGTACAGAAGACCCTTTCTGATCAGAAGCGGAGCCCGGAGACACATAGGGATTGTGTTTTCTGGTTTTCCCGTATTAAGTGTCGCAGCTGGATGTCAATTCAGTGACCTGTCATGCGTCTCAAACGTACAGTGCATGTGCGCGACCCCGCATTCATAGCTGGAGAAGCCCCTGCTCCCTCTCAAACCCCTAATTTCACCCGCCGTTCATTCTTCCTCCTCCTCTGCAATTAATTGCATTTTTAGCGCCATCTCCTTGTTCTGTTTGGCCCGGCTCCTCCACACACTCATTAAAGGCTCAATTAACGTCAGGCGGGTGCTGAAGAGTGTTATTTTCCATTGGGGGGCTGACAGAGGCGCAGGGTAAATCTGCTTTAATTGCCCCGTAGCTCGGCTAATTAGCCCTTCCTCTGGGTTTCTCTGTGAAACTGTCAAGCCCGGACAAGACCCTCTGTGCGCGCGTTCACATGAGCGTGCTCTGCAGTCGCTCATTAGGGAGAGATGCCCTGCTTTACACAGGGGCAGAAAGCATCAAAGATTTAGTGACTAAACAAACACTTGCCAAGAGTCATTCGCCTCCACAGGGCTAGCAGAGGAAGGCTAGGGTGAGGTGGGCGGGAAGATTACTGTGAGTTTTGAAGGAAAGCGGCTCTGCATCTTCATCCGGTTGAGATTTCATCTCTGATCCGGCCCCTTCTAACTTACCATCGTACACTCTTCGTGTCTCAGTTCAGTGATCGTTGTCCCTTCACTTACTCGGATGAAAGCCTGATAGCCCTGCTGCAGACGGAGATCGGTATTAACACAAATCCTCTTCATAGCGAATATTTCTCCGATCCAAACTGAAATCTCCATAATCACCTCCTGGCTTCCAGGGTTCGTGAACTTGATTTAATGCTAGTTTGTCTTCTACACAATAGTTGAGCTTTGAGCCGCAGTGATGTAATCTTTCAGCAGAGTTGCGCCCTCTGTTGGGGCAGAGCGAGCATGCCGGAGGTCGCTGTTACGATGCTCGTTTGTTGGAGGACGAAACATGTTCATAAGCACAGATGACCTTCAGGCCAGGAGATATCATTGGTAGTTGAGGAACGCACACTCTCACATTATCTCACCATAAAGCTCAGCTTCAGCTTCTGCATGGTCTAGGCCAATGGTGTTCACACTTTTTCAGCTTGCGAGCTACTTTTAAAATGACCAAGTCAAAGTGATCTACCCGCTACAAAAATGTAAAACATCAATCAACAAACAATTATTTTCAACTTTATTGAGAATTGACAAAACACACATAATAATTAATTATTTACATTTTTTGTGATAACCTGAATTTAACTTGATGACTTGCACTGAATTGAATCAGTCAGGGATGCATAGTCCGGACAGTAGCTGATGACAGCCAGCCTCAAGCACACTTCCAAATGTTCATCAGTCATTGTGGAACGCTTTTTGCACTTAATGATTTACTTGGTCCAGCTCCTTCACTCATTTTGGTGACTGTAAACTTAAGCATGGGCTAAAAATCGGACGAAATACGCTGATTAGCTTAGCACTTAGCATCGTTGTTTACGCATGAGCGGTGATGTAAATGTCAAAATTCAGTTGTCATCTGACTGGTTGCCCTGTACATCAATCAAGAGAGCCGGATCTTTGCGATCCTTTCACTTTAAAGAGCTGTTCAAAAAACTGGCTGATTAGGCTCCTTTATATATATATATATATTTTTTTTTTTTTTTTTTTTATTATTATTATTTATTTATTTTTTTTACTTTTAAGAAACCAGCATGGGGTTAATTTTTTTTTAATTCTGGAAATAATCACAAGAATTTTTGTTGATTTTTGTCAGCTTATGAAAACCCACATAACTCCATTAATGAGGGATCAAACTGTCCAAGTGAATAAAGAAAATGGCATTTTTGTCATTTGTTTTGTGGAAAAAAATCCTCACAGACTGAAGACGATGCATATCGATCATCATCTTTTATCATCAGGCTCAAGAAACAGATCACAGATAAACTATTAACTCCGCCCATTTCACATTTAATGTATTTTAGCGCGAGAAATCGGAGGTGAGGCGTGAGGGATCACTCAAATTACGTTCAATTTGTGAGTTGGCAGCTCTGCAGTTATTTTCGTGAGTATGGATGCGGAAACACCGTAGGCATTGTGGGAAATGTAGTTTTTTTCTTTTTCTTTTTTTTTAGACACTCAAAACTTTTAATCTCTCGTGGACCACATTAGATTACCTAGCGGGCCACATCTGGCCCGCGGGCCTTGAGTTTGACACATTTGTCATAGATGTTTACATTCATCCCCCCTCCCCCCAGAGGAGAACGGCTCCCTACCAACGTGACTCTGCTCCCATCGTTCATTCTAATGAGACGGTCAAAAGATTTGATTCGTTCGCGAACGTGACAACACTAATTGTTTCAATTTCACGCCGCGATCAACCAGTAGCACCTCCGTGATCGACCGGTCTATGAGCACCCCTGGTCTAGGCCAAAGCCATAGCATCTATGATGATCCCTGTGCAAGAACCTGACATGCACCTCCCAAAAGTTATTACTTTGTGCAGAGTAGACGCAGACCCTAAACTCTGTGATTGGTCCTTTTGGTAGCCGAACTTCCCTGGAGTGACACAAGTCACTCACAAACCAAATCCCTGAGCGGCTGATCGAAGAAAAGACGTGTGCGTGTTTGTCTCGTAACGAACAAATGTGTAAAAAAACGCCAGCGTTCATCAGAATATTATGATTTATTCATAACTTTTCAATATCAAAAACATTTAATACTTTAAATCTGAATAAACAGAAAACATATAGAGGTTGTATACTTTGGATGGTACTGGCAACACATGCCTCACTGAGCGCCACTGGGTGTTAGCTGAATGCACATGCTACGAGGCACCCTGAAAGCTGCACGCTAGCTCCGGTTTCCTCTGGCTCTTGGCAGTAGAAATCATCCGCTGTAGCCACGTACTCTTCAGCTCGCTTTGTTTGGATATCAAGTAGAAATGAACTTGTTTAGTGATGAGTGCTTAACGTTTCGTTTGCTCTCGTTCTGGACGATTTGGTTGAAATTCAGCACAAAATTCAGGCCCTCGTTTCACTGCTGAAATGCCATATCCGCCGGAGAGCTTGTGTTTGCTTTTCTGGAGCTTCTGGTGCATGTGTTGGAGCGCAGATGGCACTAAACTTGCAGGACTGCGCCGCCCAGTTTGCCAAGCTTTGCTCTTTTACGGATTCATCTCCTCTATAGAGCCAGTGCGGGCGTTTGTGTGGTAGGCGTGCAGGTGGCATCAGACACGAGATGTTTAATGAAAGGTGAAGGTGTAATTTCCAGGGAGCAGACGGCGAGGCGGCATTGGGCCCTCTGTTAACACACATGATGTGAAGCTCTGTGAGTCCTTGTGTGTTCGCTGGAGTCCCTCCGTGGAACGTGAGTATTGGTCTCTTCACTTGCACAGGGGTGTGTTCTGACGGAGCTAATTGGTGTCATTGAAGGCATTAGTGAGGCTGTCACCAAAGAGGAGTGCTTCGTGAGGTTGTTTGTGTGTGTGTGTGTGTGTGTCTGGGTTTCACTTCTCGTTTTCTGGACGTGCGAGGCTCTAATTTGATGTGGACAGGCTTCACAGGGCAGAGCCCGTGGGGAGTGTGTGTCTGTGTGTGTGTGTCTAATGGAGGATGACAGAGAAAGCGAGACGCTCCAGCCCTCCTCTTTATTTGTACATTTTTTTGCTCCTACGCATTTGGTTGTGCACAGAGAGAGCAGAGACGAAGTGTGAGGCTGGTGTGAATCCATGCATGCAGATTTATTTCCACAGCAGACCAGAACAAACGCTTCTCTTTCTGTTTTCCAGACCAAACGACATTATTAATCAGAAAAATGTGTCTGTACTAGAGTTACTGCGGATGCTCTTTGGTGCTCACTGGGCAATGTTTTAACTCTCCGGTGTAGGAAAGAGGTTCTGGATGCAGTAGAGTTTGCCGCTCTTTGGATCTGAAGCGGGTTAGGGATATGCTATATCCTGCTCCACGAGCTTTCGGGTGAAATTCCCTTGGATTAGCTCATGGCTTATCGACCCCTGCTCACACAAGAGGAGCTTGATTGGTGGAATAAGGAGTGCTTCATGAGGGTTGAGTTCAGGGTCCTTTCAAACCTCGTTTCATTTGATCCTCCCTGCTGCATTCGTCTCCTCATTCACACCACACTGATTGCTCTGGCCCGTGCTAGGTGAAACCACGGTCATGTGACCTCATAGGAGCCACTCACTGGTCAGATATGTCATCGTACGCCTTTCCTCGACTGCGTTTCGATTGGTTAGAATGAACACGTTCACGAGAGTAAACAACGCCTGAAGACTGGGACAACGAGTTAAAAAAGGACAGACATCACTGCTTGATTTTTGACCCTTGGCGTCATTTACGAGATTGTGTTTGTTTACAAAGCAGTGATGCTCATGGCAGCAGAAGCGATTAACAGACACAAAGTTTGTTCAAAGCAGGTTTTTGTCATCTTCATTTGTGTCTAAAAGTGGTCTCAGTACAGTACGAACTCTGATCAGAACTAGAGTCCGCTCTACAGTTCGATTGTTGCTTTCTCACCTGCCCGAATGAACCAAACTTACAGGGAAAACGAACACCTTGGGTGAATGATTCAATGTAATCCAGCTCTTCCCCTCGCTCACTCGCGCTATCATCTATTAACAGATTCATCCTTCTGAGAATCTCCGCAAGCAAACGCTCGTTTCTGCAGCAGTGAACCCAGGCCTTGTCCACAAGCCATTGTGACTGCTCCTATGAAGATCCCAGTAGCACTCAGTGGGTTGGTTTGCTTACAGACGGTCACTGGAGTTTTCTTTCTGGATCCTGACGGATTGCTCTTGAAACTTTCATGTTTCGACCGATACATGTGTGCCTGGCTAGCTTTTGCCATCACAGAGCTTGTGATCTTCCACGTTCCTGTGTGATCCGTCACATCTCTGCGCTTCCAAACAAAACACATAATCATTTCCTGTGTGCATAAACTACTTCCAGGTTAACAACAGAGAGCTCTGTCTCTTTGAATAAACCAGTGACCGTCTGTCCATGAAGAACACAGAGAGTGTGTGCGGGCTAATGGAAAGCTCCGCTGAACTGTGATGGAACGCTCCGTGGACGTGTTCCATTAACACACAGAATAATTCTTCACCTCATTCCCATCTGTCGGGGCTTTTGGCTGAATCTTCTCTTCTTTTTTTGTCTGGAGGCTCAGTGTGTGCTGTCATTAAGAAGGGAGTGATGGGGCTAAATCAGGAAGCTCCATTATCACAGACGGCTCAGGCGTTTATTGGCTCTCGCGTCGAGACATCCTGACCATCATTAATCCGTACGCTGGGGATAATGAGCGGAGAGCACATTTGTGCCATCCCACACCCTCTCAATAATGAGCTGATCAATACGCGTCACTGGTTCAGCGTACCTCTTCCTGCAGAACATGGTGGAATTCTGTTCTCCACCAGTTCTTCCATTGAGAATCTCTTATGGCTATTGATGGGGATTTGCAGTGCTTGCTGCTTCAGATCCTTTCCCAGCTCTTAATTACATCAGAACTCGCAGCCTGAAGAGTCTGATGCTCATGTTCAGCCTTGCTTTCCGTCTACAGTACTTTTCGACGTGTCTACGAGCCACCAATGAAACCGAGCAGGTGCCAAGCATCGAAAAAGGTGACAACCAGGTCTCCCTCATGGAAGGGCATGAAGATGTGCTGTTCCAGAGAGGAAGTGGAAACAGCAGATCACTTCTGGATCTGTCTGTCAGCGCAATCCACTCAGAACTGCAGAAACCACCTGTCTATTGGCCGCTGATCTCTGACCAGAAGTGGTCCCAGTCCATGAGCGAAGGTGGTGGTGGACGTGTGGTTGTAGGAAGGAAGGTCCCTGAGTTTGCCGCATCTTCATTTAAAGCACGTACAGGATGCAGTGTGTGAGCTAAAAAGCTCCTGTCATTTCCAATGTCGTCAAACATGAACGAAGCCTGAAACCGGTTTGGAGGAGCCGCAGCAGAGCTGGTTCACAGACTGGGGACAGGGCTTTGACGGCACAGTATGTTAATTTTATCCCCGTGCCCGTCATACCTGCGCCATATCTTTATTTACCTGACGGAGAGAGTGGGCGTGCTCCTGGCATGTAGATAGTCGTATGTGGACGGCACTTGGATTTCCTGCTTCAGCTTGAACGATAGCATTGTCGTCGTTCACCTTGTGATATTTCTAGACTGGGACATTGTGTTTGTTTATGCCTGAGCCTGCATGTGTTTGTCTTGTGAGTTCGAGGCCATGTCTCCTCAAACATCCTGTAGGTGTGCGTGTGTGTGTGTGAGGGCTGTTTCACTCCTGATATGAGCCGAAGCTGAGCCTTGAGTCCTGAAATAAACAGCCATTAATCACCGAGCCTTACTGGAATGAGGCGCATGGGTCGTGTTGTCTCTCAGCCCGAGGGTATCCATGGCATGATATTGAGAGGTGTTTCTATGTCGTGGGGCTCCTGTCCTGTAATCACTGACTCGATGTGTGAGGAGGTCCTCTCTCTCTCTCTCACTCTCTCTCTCTATGTGAGTTTGTGTCGATCGCCCATCAGTGTGCTGCTCGCTCATTAAAAAGCATTTCCAAGCAGCACGCCGCCCGCCTCAAAACCCGTCACCGTCATGTGTTTGAGTGACTGCCACATTAGCTGCGTTTCTCAGAGAGCTGCACAGTCAGAAGCTGATTAGAAGATCAGCACCTGCCCCAAGCAGCAGGTTGCATCGGCTACATCCGAAGTTTGGAACGTGTTTTCCTCCGAGAGACTTTACTCTGACACTTCTTTCCACAATTAGATGCGCACTTCTTGGTATGGTACAATTCTACCACTAGACGTTCTTGCTCGTTATTTACTCATCTGAAAGCGTTCTCAGTCAGAGATAGCTTTAGAATTAGTGATGGACACTATATGACTGATCTCAACTCTAGTTTGTTTTAAAACATTTCAATAACACGGCCGCAGACGTAATACATTCTGCTCATACAGCAATCATCATTTCCACAGAATGGATTCTTCATTAGATGGTGGAGATGTCGCTCTGTGTGAAGATTTGGAGGAAGTGATGGACAAGAAGACTGAATGTACAGTCTATGGGGACGTTGTGAACAAAATGTGAAAATAAAACACCCCTCAAATCCGTAATTAGTTCGCTCAGTGTCTGACTTTCCCTCTTGTTGTAATCCGTGTTCACAGAGAAGTCTGTAGTGAAATTATTTGAGAAAAATTATTTTGGCAGCTTTTCTTCATGAATTACATTTTATACACTGTTTCAGCAATTACCCCGATCTTAGGGATCCGACATAGTGGTCACAAGACGTCCACTGTGCTGGAGAGACCCGGCAGCTGCTCAAACCACCTTTTAGCCTGATTTTTCACATTTCAGTTGGTTATATTTATCGCAGTAGATTTTATTTATTGCAGCAGGTTATTATTGGAGTAGGTTTTTATTTTATCACAGTTGATTTTTATTATTTTCTTTAGGTTTTTGTTTATCGCAGTAGGTTTTTATTTATTTATTTAGGTTTTTATTTTATCACAGTTGGTTTTTATTATTTTCTTTAGGTTTTTGTTTATCGCAGTAGGTTTTTATTTATTTCTTTAGGTTTTTATTTTATCACAGTTGGTTTTTATTATTTTCTTTAGGTTTTTGTTTATCGCAGTAGGTTTTTATTTATTTCTTTAGGTTTTTATTTTATCACAGTTGGTTTTTATTATTTTCTTTAGGTTTTTGTTTATCGCAGTAGGTTTTTATTTATTTCTTTAGGTTTTTATTTTATCACAGTTGGTTTTTATTATTTTCTTTAGGTTTTTGTTTATCGCAGTAGGTTTTTATTTATTTCTTTAGGTTTTTATTTTATCACAGTTGGTTTTTATTATTTTCTTTAGGTTTTTGTTTATCGCAGTAGGTTTTTATTTATTTCTTTAGGTTTTTATTTTATCACAGTTGGTTTTTATTATTTTCTTTAGGTTTTTGTTTATCGCAGTAGGTTTTTATTTATTTCTTTAGGTTTTTATTTTATCACAGTTGGTTTTTATTATTTTCTTTAGGTTTTTGTTTATCGCAGTAGGTTTTTATTTATTTCTTTAGGTTTTTATTTTATCACAGTTGGTTTTTATTATTTTCTTTAGGTTTTTGTTTATCGCAGTAGGTTTTTATTTATTTCTTTAGGTTTTTATTTTATCACAGTTGGTTTTTATTATTTTCTTTAGGTTTTTGTTTATCGCAGTAGGTTTTTATTTATTTCTTTAGGTTTTTATTTTATCACAGTTGGTTTTTATTATTTTCTTTAGGTTTTTGTTTATCGCAGTAGGTTTTTATTTATTTCTTTAGGTTTTTATTTTATCACAGTAGGTTTTTTTAATCGCAGTAGAGTTTTATTTATTGCAGCAGGTTATTATCGCAGTAGGTTTTTTATTTACTGCAGCAGGTTATTGTCGCAGTAGGTTTTTATTTACTGCAGCAGGTTATCGTCGCAGTAGGTTTTTATTTACTGCAGCAGGTTATATCGCAGTAGGTTTTTATTTACTGCAGTAAGTTATCATCGCAGTAGGTTTTTATTTACTGCAGCAGGTTATTGTCGCAGTAGGTTTTTATTTACTGCAGCAGGTTATTATCGCAGTAGGTTTTTATTTACTGCAGCAGGTTATTGTCGCAGTAGGTTTTTATTTACTGCAGCAGGTTATTATCGCAGTAGGTTTTTATTTACTGCAGCAGGTTATTATCGCAGTAGGTTTTTATTTACTGCAGCAGGTTATTATCGCAGTAGGTTTTTATTTACTGCAGCAGGTTATTATCGCAGTAGGTTTTTATTTACTGCAGCAGGTTATTATCGCAGTAGGTTTTTATTTACTGCAGCAGGTTATTGTCGCAGTAGGTTTTTATTTACTGCAGCAGGTTATTATCGCAGTAGGTTTTTATTTACTGCAGCAGGTTATTATCGCAGTAGGTTTTTATTTACTGCAGCAGGTTATTGTCGCAGTAGGTTTTTATTTACTGCAGCAGGTTATTATCGCAGTAGGTTTTTATTTACTGCAGCAGGTTATTATCGCAGTAGGTTTTTATTTACTGCAGCAGGTTATTATCGCAGTAGGTTTTTATTTACTGCAGCAGGTTATTATCGCAGTAGGTTTTTATTTACTGCAGCAGGTTATTATCGCAGTAGGTTTTTATTTACTGCAGCAGGTTATTATCGCAGTAGGTTTTTATTTACTGCAGCAGGTTATTATCGCAGTAGGTTTTTATTTACTGCAGTAGGTTATTATC
>SRMA01026987.1:310008-411809 GCA_007224835.1 Danionella cerebrum
AGGTTTTTATTTACTGCAGCAGGTTATATCTCAGTAGGTTTTTATTTACTGCAGCAGGTTATCGTCGCAGTAGGTTTTTATTTACTGCAGCAGGTTATCGTTGCAGTAGGTTTTTATTTACTGCAGCAGTTTATCGTCGCAGTAGGTTTTTATTTACTGCAGCAGGTTATATCGCAGTAGGTTTTTATTTACTGCAGTATGTCGAGCAAACTTAGTTTTTAATCTGGCTGAACGTTTCCTGAGGTTCATTTGATTTGGTTTATGAAATTAAACAAGGCTGAGCTCAATGTTTGCTTTAATTGCTGTCTGGTGGTCCACTCGTTGACTTCGGCCTGTCCACCAGATTTGTTTCTGGGGCTCTGGTGTTTGTTCATCATTTCTGAACTCTCTCATTAACATTATTATTAACTTCTTTTAAGCCTCTGATTGGTTAAATTGAGCCATTTCTCTTTTGAACTGAATTTCAAGTGAACTCTGAAGCAGGCCACTGATGGAGGGAGTGAAGGGAACGTCGATCATGAATCATGAATGTTTGGGCTCTTGAGATGGCCTTGAGATCTCTGCGACTGAGCTGAACTGAAGGGTTAATTATTTCAGAATAACATCATCTTAACTCTCAGAGTGTGTGTGTTCTCTATTGGTGCTTTAGCTTCAGTGTTTATGTTCTGTTATCCTATATCTCTAATATTTCCATAAGCACCTAGAGAATCTGGTGATACCAGCAGTGTGCCCGGAAGCTTTCGCTCTGTCTTTATCCAGGACTCTAGTTCAAAGAAATGAACACACTTAGAGTTTGTTTTCCCTGTTGGGCAGATGAGAAAGCAACTATTGAACTAAAAGTCTGACCCAAAACGGTCTGAAAAATGTGGTTTCAGTGTGGTTCCAAAAGGAACTGCAGAGCGTATAGTTTGTGGTGAGAACTTGATTGAAGTCTGATCCGAACTAAACACAAATGAAGACAACGAAGACATGCTTTTTGAACAAATACAGCCACCGTACTCGCTTGTGCATGGCATTATAGGTTGGCGCGTGTCGTCTTGAAATACAAAGGGAGTTACTGAAAGCAGCACGAGTAATGTGATCAAATATCTCAAACACAAGTATGCGCCTGGACAATGTGCCGCTAGCATTGACGTTAGCTTTCAGTAACCGGCCGTGAGAAATGTTCAGCGTTTTTGACGACCAAAAACTTTCAGATGTTGATAACCTGGAATTTTGCCACCTTTACATTTAGGAACCAAAGTTCGAGATTCTAAGTCACTGATTGCTTCTGTGGCTGGTTACGTCTCAATTTAAGCCATTTATTGGAAACCTTTGGGAAACATCACTCATCTGTAGTTTAATTCCCTCCGTCCGTCCATCTATGATCTCACTAGCTTTCTTCACGTTTGCTGCTGCTCAAGTGTTGAAAAGCACTACACCGAAGCCACCGTTAAATACCAACGAAAGAATGCTTCCCATCACTGAACCGCAATACAAGCAGAACTTTGATTAATTACAACTGCATTAAACCGCAAGCTGAACTGGGATTTGTCTCATACGCCTCACGAATTACAGAACGCAAAGCACTCTACAGATGCTCCGACAGCCGGGGTGTGGTGCATACGATCTAGAGATTTTCATTTTCACAGAGAACTCCAGATGATGTCTGTGTTCCTGTTCGTTCACAGGTTTGGACCGGGTCTGGTGATCTTCTGGTTTGGCTTCATCTCTGAGCTGGACTGTCATCGAGAGCGAGGGATCCTGCTGATGGATGGGTTCCCAACTCGCATCGTCACATTGAGCCCAGTGCAGCCAGGAGCTGGAGACTTGTAATGTTTCAGGAGCATCACGCTTCATTCCCCGATGAGTTCTTCTTTGGAAACCACTAGTTCTCTTTCCGGAGCTTGTTTCATCTCCCAATGCAGTTACTGGAGCGTCTGGTGGAGTCCGTCCTGTTCCTCCTCACCCTGGGGATGTTTTTCACAAAAGCAAGTTGGATTATGTGCGCTCCTGATCTCTAATATCAGCAGTTGTTGGGATCGCTTTGTGAATGTTTTTGAAATAAACTTTTTGTTCTCCGGATTATCCCGCTGGGTGTTGGCGTCACACTCTTTTGGATAAACCCAGTTTTTCAAGTGTGTTAGATCCCTGGCCGCCGTTAAGAAGAATAACAGAAGTGCTATCTCAACATAAATGTATGTTGCCCTTTCTAGAGGATTTCCCAGGTACCTTTCATTCCGAGCTGAGATTGGAAGACTCTCTTTGTTGCTAAAGAGCTCAAGAAAGCACCAGTGCGGAGCTACTCTTTGGAAGCCGTTTGGATGAGATTGTAAAAGCAGATGAAGTCGGGCCAATTCTCTGATTGGATAGAAAGTGTGACTGAACATCCTGTTTATTTCTGATTGGCCGGAAAGAATAGTCTCTTGGAGTTTTACAACAGCCAGCGAGCTTTTTTTTAAATCCAAGGCTTTCAGTAGAGCGCCATAAAACATAAGCATCCTTTAATGCTCTCCGCTCAGAGTCGTGGAGAGCAGCTGAACCATTCCAAACCGGGTTGGACCATTATTCTGGTTCTTGGAACGTAACGTTGTGGAGCTACAGTACACTACGGGACCGGACTAATGTTTCAGATCTTTCAGTTTTGTGTCCGCCCTGAAGCCCCAGAGAAGATGAGAATGATGTGAACAGTTTCAAAACAGGGGTGTGTGTTCTGTATATTTTCATCTTCTCCATCCTTCGAGGCGCCATCTGTCTGCCTGCTGATGCGATGCGCACGCCAAACAAACCTATGCGAAAAATAAAGATTACGAACTCTCCCTGAGGATCTTTAACAAAGAGGAGCTTAGTGAGATGAAGATCTGGAGCACCTGGGACCAGAGTCACAGAGAAAACAACTGGAAACACTACACTGTGTGTGTCAGGATCTGGAGACTTTCGGGGATAGATGTTCAAGTTCCATCAAATTTTGGGAGAGAACTGTTCTCTGCCAGTGTAATCGAGTATGAAAAGACCCAAAACCTGCTCCTAAAGTGCTTGAGGAGAAGGTCCTGGAGTCCTGATCGTCAGTCAGTCGTTTGATCTATGTGTTTTTTTCCCCCAGGGACTTACGTTTCAAATAATTTGATGAGTTCCTGCTTCTCCTTCTGATGAGGAAAGCTACAGTACTGCTGGAGAGGAACAGATTTCAGAAACGGAGGAACAATGATCCGAGTTCTGGAGAGCAATGTGATGATACTCAGCAGCTGCAGAAGTGTTTCTCTGCTTCCTGTCCGTCACCAGAGTTTTTTAGCCTCAGTAATGACGCTCTCCAAAGCTTCCTCTTCCTCGGAGACTCGTCGAAAGATAAGCTTCCTGTCTGGGCTATATCAGCAGCCCTGAGGAGCCTGACGTACGGAATTATAGCCTTGTTTATAGAAATGCTGGAGCTAAAGAACACACCCTGTCTCTGCGTTTCTGAAAAGAAGAATATTGTCGTCTGGTGGTAAATTAGGGGGATCTCGTAGTCTGCGCAACAAAGACTGAGCTGTTATTGGAACGTATCCGCTGCAGAAGGTACGATTGGCAGGCAGCACAAAACATTTGCTGTAGTATAAAAATATTGCTTTCTTTGGAAACACAAAAGCAGATGCAGATCTTTCTGATTCTACAAAGATCTGCATCTTTAGCTCAAAAGGAACCACGGATCAGTCACAAAATTACAATTTCAGCATTTAAAAAATAGCGCTAGAGTATTAAAGAAGTCTTGTGCACGGAGGAGGACAACAACATCGTTATTCGCTTTGATTGTTGTGCTTTAGGTGATGAGGAGTGTTTCATGTAACACTTCAGTCTGTACAAATGTTTGATTTTTACTTTTGATCATAATTAATAAATCTTAAAAAGAGCTTCTAGCTCAAGCAGAATCAAATAATTTTTCTTTTTTACTTTGTTTGAGCCCCTGGAACAGGAAGAGAGCGTTCTGGTGGAACTGCAGGACCGCTTTCAGTTTGAAGATTGCGGTGGGAGGAGTTTTCATGTGTGGGACACCGGTTTCCCCTAAAAACATGCGGTTCGGTTAATTGAATACTCTAAACAAATGCTTGTGGTTCACATCACTGTAGCTGTCAATCAATCACATGGCCCCGCCTAGTTTCTTGGGGGCATAATTGAGACATTGTGAGCGATACAGAAATGACTAAAATTGAAAAAAAGTTGTAACTTTCACTGTATCGATAATAATTTACACAGTTTTGTACAGTTGGTATTGGAGGGCAACTTGGATTCGAACACATTATCGCTTCCTGGCCTTCTCCATCTTCCTAGCTCGATACTATAGTGTCTCTTCGAAATATTGACACAAGTCTGAACTGAAATGATGAGCAGGATTTACAGTTTAGCTGATGCATTCCATGAACAACTGTATGTGTGTACGCGTCTCTTGTGCCGAGCGATCACTCTTGATAACAGACACCACTGCTGCAGAATATTATTCACTAGCAGTGATCTCCATTGAGACAGAGAGGTGTTTAAATTTGAAGAAACACTTCTACAAACAAGTTATCATTGCTTTCCTTCAGAAGGACCGGCGCATGGACTTCATTTATAAGTGGAATTAGCCCCATTAAGCTTGTTTGCCGGCAGGTAAGGACAGTCTGGGAAATTAAGGGTCACTTCTGGTACTGCCCTTGCTGCCGGCATGTTTTACTAATAAATGAATTTACCAATATTTGATCCAAACCAAATTATTTATTAGTTTGTTTTGTCCACACTGTATTGGTAAACACCTAGCTTGAAGGGGAATGTCCGCTCGGAACGCGCCTCCTAAAATCTCCATGCTGTTTGGCACCATTTGTTTGCGGCTCGCGGTTGAGTCGTTCACCCTTGTAATGATGTGAGCCGGAAGAGAGTGTGGGGAGCTTGTTTATAGGTTCGGCTAAACTATGAGAAGTCTCCGGTGTTGGTCTGGACTTTAACCCGCGGTCGGCAATACACCCCTTTCCCTCTGCTTCACTGAAGCGCACAAAGCCATCTCTCTTTGCAGGGATTTTTATCTCTATGCGCTCAGCTCTATGCTTTTTGTTCCTGGTCGTGATGCCTCTTGCTTCACGGCTCACGCCTGCACTAACGTTATACGGCACCAGGGTTTTGTGTGCTGCCGGGTTTCATCAACAATTCTGGGTTTGCATGTGACCCATGGCTTTTTAGTGCAATTAATACTTCGATTGATGCCTCCAGGATTCCGAATAGTTTTGAGTTTATTTGTTGCTTTTGGAGAGCTTCTTGGTCGTTCCACTCAAGTGGCCTCGTCAAATTTGTTATAGTGCTCTTATTACTGGTTTAATGCCTTGGTGGGGTAATCAGCAAAAGTTAATCTCTGGTCAAAACATTTACAACGCCCCAGCCTTACAGCTATGTAATGGTGTCGTTTGTGTACGCTACAGTTTGAAAATTCACCATTTGTTTAGCACTTGTTATCAAGTTTTGTTTATTCATAAACAGCACTGTAGGGTTTTAATATGATTTTAGAAACAATAAAACCTCAAGCAATTGTTATCAACTCAATTCAAATCAATTTCAGGAAGAATGAAAAAGTATGAAAATATACACAAAAAAATTATAATAAACAACATTTGCTGCTGCGTTCATGTGTTTTGTAAAGAAGATTTTTCTTTTGCTCATTCAAAGGTAGATAGACCAAACATAGACCAATCTTTAGACAATGCTTCCATGTTGTCATTTACAGACCACCTCTGAGATGTTCAAGTCTGAAGCCGCATTTCATGGCAGTGTGCTTAGGGTCACTGTCCTGCTGAATTATGACACTTGTACTTTCAAGGTCCATTTTTGACAATGTCCTGGGACATCAGGGTGTCTGGTGACATGCCGAGGCTCAAAGGAGGAATGAAAGAGTGTCCCATTTTTTAATTTGGACCTGAATTTGACACTGAATTTGAACTGTTCCTAAACAACATAAAAAAAAAAACCAAGAGCAAAACCTTGAAGACGACCTCTTAAGCTAACTCGTAGCGGACGCACAGTTCATATTGTCCATGGAACAAGGGCTTTGAGCTCACAAAATACTAATGATCGAGTCGACGGTTATCGATTAAATACCTTACACTTACACTTTCATCTGCAAAACATCTTCAAGAATATAAAGCCTCTCCACGATCTGCAATTCAAAGACTCATCTCGCGTTTACACAGGTAAGAATCAACAAATGGATCTGCAAAACCTCTAGCCCTTTCTCTTTTCAGATGGCGCATTCAACCAGAGCTTGAGACATTCTGCTCGATAAAAATCACACATCATTTTAAACTCCACATTTTTACACAAAAGAGTCCACACAGATCTACCAGTGTTCATGATTAACTCAGGCGATGGTGTTGACAGGGATCTTCACTGAGTAACATTCCCTTGAACTCAACCGTGCCCGTGTCAGTTTGGCATTTTTTCCTTATTAAACTGAGTCACTTTAGCGCTTGTTTTGTCACTTGATCTCAGTGAAGGTGAAATGGCCTGACTAACCATATTGATGCCATATTAACATTACTGAATTCCCTTCTGTCATGGTCTATCTGTGATTAAACCTCTTGATTTTATTCGTACATGTAATGTAGTGACAAAGGATTTAAATCTTGATGGAAAGATGAAATCTGTCTGCTCCTTTGCTGCAGACTCCTAAGGACGGTGACACTGGGCCCTGATACGCAAGGGTTATTTCCCAAGAGTCTCCCTCTATCACCCACTTTACTACCACCAGAAGTCCCCCAAGACCCTGATTAGGATTCAAGCATCTCTTTATAGGATGAAGGAAATCCAGAGGACTCCGTAGACCGGACGTTAAGGACACTAAAGAGCTCGTTATCTTCAGAACTTGATTTGCTCCCGTCAAAGTGTCTTCAATGCTGGACACTGAATGTTTGCAGTGAACAAGAAGCAGATGTGAACAGCTGTTTCCGTTCCAAGCGTAACATGATCGTCTCCCAGCAGTGCTACACACATCAGCAACATTTCCATTCTTTGGTTTTTATATATCCACATGGAGAAAACCTCAAGCAGCTACTGGAAACAAGCTAGCACACTTTCTGTGCTCAGGTGGACTGGCACTAGAAACCCTGCAGCTCTTACTTTACTCTCACTTTCGACTTTCCATGGGCGTCTGAAGAGTGTGATTGTTCTGTAGTTGGAACCTCTGGTCCCTCTTCTTAAAAAGAGGGACCACCAACCCCAGTCTGCCAGTCCAGGGGCACTCCTTTCGGTCTGACAGTTGCCTCAGTCGTCCCATGAGTCAGCTAAACTCATCCTGTAGAAAATGATTAACCTTTAATATTAACCGCTCTTTGTTTAATTGTGTAAACGGGAAACAGAAGCATGATTTATCTGATTTAAGACCACAACGAAGCAAAATCATTGGCTGTAAACTCTTGAAAAACATCTGAATGGTGGCTTATGAGAGCTGAATAATGCTTAACCCAGGTGTACTCTAGCAGGTTTGACGAACAAATGGCAGGACAAACTAATCAAAATAACAATAAAACTGGAATGTGATGTACTGCGGCCGCCATCTTGAATTTTCTGACAGGGGCTTGTGCTAAATGTTCCCAACAGATTCTAAGAGTAGATTTGGGTCTGTCAATTTTACTTCTCCGCCGTGGCCATCCACCACAAGGTTGATCATTGACCTCTGGCCTAGCGTGTGTACTGGTGGGCACCCTTATGTTTGAGCATGGTGTTTGTTGTGGAGAAACTGTCCCCAGTCCCTCAGAAAACTGCCATACGCAGTTTGTGTGTGCTCCTAGGACCTATGTTGTTGGAGGCTACATGCTCCTGGGAGGGTCTCCCAAGGGCAACACATCCTCGGTGACAGACCAGACAAACTTAGGGGAGGCAAGACATCAAGGACAGTGGTGTACGGCACAACCGGAGCCCCACCCTGGAGCTCACATCCGAATGGGGGACGGAGATTGTGCCAACTAGAGATGTAAATTTGTCTGGTTAATTGGAATGAGTCCAAATAACTTCTTTTTCTGGATATAAAATGCACTGTAAAAAAATGGAGTGTGATTTACTTAAAAAAATTATTAGTTTTAAATGAATTTCCAAATAAAAACCTAACACAAGGAATAGCTTTAATATAAAAAAACTCAAGTAAAGTTTACTTAGAATTCACTTTTAACATTATTTCACAGTGGTAAAATTGACGTTAATTGCTAAATTATATCTTAGAAATAGATAAGATGCACTTGAAGTAAAGAACAAAATAAAGATGTTAACAGTGAGCACCTTTAGCTGCAATACTTTGAAAAATCACATATTTTTACAAGCAATGACAAATGCTACAGCCTTTATTAAATAGAGCAAACTGTGACCAGTGAATCAATAACCTCACAGACGGTTTGTAAAAAAAAATCACTAATAACGATAATGTCATTGATAAGAGCTGTAATGAGAATTTAGCGCTGATGTTAAAACTTATTTTTACAACGACTGTCTGATTAAGGTCATATATAAAACTTAAGACAACTGTTGAACACAATAAGTTCGAACAAAAAAAACAAGTTAAGATTAAATTTGAACGTTACCTAGAAGCCTGTTAACAATGTTAGCTTGATAGCTAGTATCCACGGTCAAAAAAAGAACGGGCAGACGCAGACCAGGGGCGCAGATAGCTTACAATCTCTTTTCTGTAAACATACATCGATTAATTAATTAATAAAATAGTCATAATATGAGCTTGTCGTGGTGAAATTCACATAAAATCTTTCCTTTTGAGCGAGACAGGCGATGACGCATGCGCATCAAGAATGTACATAAACCAATTAAATTTCACTCAGAATTTTTAATTTTTTGGGGGTGACTTGATTACATGGCAAAAACGAAATAATATTATTTAGCAAATTGTATTTAAATGTACTTATGCAGTTTTGGTACAATATATTATAAACTAAATGTAAGCAAAGTGCAGAATTCTGCATGCTCCTTTTAAGTAAAGACACATATTATATATTTTTTTAGTAAAACGTACGTAATGGAAGCAATTGCTAAGTGAAAAATCATTTTTAAAGTGTGTAAATCATTTGTTGTTTATTTAATTTCATCAGATGCATAATGGATGAAAATATAGTTGTGTTTTAGAATGTTTTGTTGTTCTGTTGAACTTTATTTAGTGCTTTTCCCTCTTAATAAAATCCATTTACAGTGAGTTACAGAACAGCTCTTTGGGGAATTATTTAAAAAAAAAAGGTTATATAAGTATAATCTATTCTGAATAGATGTATAGAATAAAATCCATGAACTATTTTCTGCTGGATTGTGCTGGAAATGATGCAAAGAGTAACACGAGTTTACTTTCTTTGCTTTTTTTACTGTTTAGTGCAGCTCTGTTGAGTTTAAGCCTAAAAAAACATGCTTCTTTACAATTTACTCAGGTTTTTTACATACAGATATATACGTTTTACAGAAACAACCGTAAATGTGAACAACATGGAAGATTGTTGATTAGTCCGTGGAGACAGCTCATTTAGATTGTTACATTCAGTTCTTGTGAAAAAGGTTTTTTCCAGGGTTTCTGGCAGTTTGTTGTTCCTGAGCATCAGTGAAGAGAGTTTATAAAAAGAAGGAAAAAAAGCAGGAGAGAGGGAGAGAGAGAGAGAGAGAGAGAGAGAGAGAGAGAGAGAGAGAGAGAGAGAGAGAGAGAGATCGGCTTTATTGATCAGTGAGTGTGCGTTAATGTCATTATCCTCATCAATAGAGGATCACTGAGAGCCTGACAGTGATTAATGATCAGGGCTCTGACCCTCCCCAAGACGCCCCCACCCCCGCGGGAGAGAGGGGGGCAGATGCCGCTTCATCAGCTGGACGTGTTCCCGCCAGTAATGTACCCCAGTGATGATGATGATGATGATGATGGTTGTGTTTTATTTTGTGATCAGAAAATAAATGAATGCACTTTTTGTTTGGGGCTTTCCTTGTCTGCTGCTGCCGCGTGTTTGCGTGTGTTCCCGAGGCTCTCGCTCCAGGAGGATGAGGATGGAGGAGAGAGGGATGAAGGCTGCATCATCCATCATTCCTGTCAGAGCGCGATTCAACCCGCCTCCTGTCTGCTATTAATATGAAAATCAGCCCCTCTCTCTCTTTCTCTCCCTCTTTCTTTCTTCTGAAATTTCCAATAGACGATTTCTTTGATCAGATTCTGAAATGTGACCTTTTCCGATCTGTGACGAATATTTCATAAAAAATAAAATAAAGCTTAAGTTTTATCGTTTTACAAGAATTGCTCCTGAAACGAGACGAGATCTTGGATATATTTTGATTTATATTTGAAAATTTTATTTCACCAATTTCCCTTTACAACCAGTGTCCCGCATGAAAAAGCAGTAGCCGGTTATTAAAAGCAAATCACTGATGTCCTTTATTCGTTTTATTTATTCGCACACGTTTCCGTCAGTATTAAAATAATCTAAATCCGGGTTAGCTTGCGAATTATTCTTTACATGTTCTAATTTTCTAAATGTTTTTGTTAACTGTTATTTTATAATCGAAGTGTTTTTTTATTAATCTAATTTTAAAAATATGCTTTGGAAATAAACGGCTCGAAGTTATAAAATCTAAAGCCAACGAAGCACGCGTTACTAGTTTTTGACAATAAGACAATTTTAAACGAATAAAATGTATTCTTTAAAATGCAAACACTCACTTTCTACCAATTTCGGGGCTTAAAACACATGTGTTTGCTTGCATCCACCGCGGATGATTGTATAAATTAAAAACTATCAATTATATTCTGACTTTAATATGAATCATTATTACAAAAATGTGGATATGGTAGTAAATGGATATGCAGTTCGTTTTGCAAACAGCAGGAGGCGCCGCGAGGTCTTCAAACAGAAACTGCGCTTCTATTTCTTTTCCTGCAGTTAAATTAAACTCGAATGAATGAAGAGTCTCCAAATGAAGACTTCTGATTTACCAACGGCAACCGCTCATCATAAAATAACCGCGAGGCCAAACCTGGTCACAGAACTGTTTTCAAGACGAAAAATAAAACATTTGCCAACTCTTTAGGCATGGCATTGTCCTTTTGGGGGTAAAAAGCACGACACCACTCAAGAATCTCTCAAAATCCAAAACTGGAATATTTATTACAGCATTTGTGACTGAACACCTTTGAAACAATACGCCACGATCCCGATACAAGTACTGAATGGATTTGTGAAGCCGAAAAGACAGTAAAATCATCTTCTATGGAGGAGCACGTGCTGAGGAAATAATAACAGACAATATCAATCCACAGCAGATCTGAAACTAGCAAAAACATTCGTCTGCATTGAGGTAAAACACATTGAATATCTAACAGAACATAGACCCGACTCTTTCTGTACAATAGTCTCTCGGCTGCTCGCTCTCCAGCGTCGAGTTCATAACTTAAGTCGTTTCCCGCTTCGACAATCCACGTGTCGGAATGAAGAGGTGCCTTCTCTCTCGAGGATCCTCGTCCTTCACAAGGCTCTTTCTTTGAGAGTCCACGATACAAAAGGAATAATATTAATAATAATAAAATAAAACGTACAAAAGCAACACAATCCAGTGCTTGGGCAATTCAAAAAGAACTTTAGCAACAAGGAAACATTCATTCATTCATGGACCAATATATAAAGGGAGAAGCACGAGGGGAAAAGCGAGAGCGGGGAGAAACGAGGGCGGACTCTCCGCCTCCCCGTCGGTTCTCCTCTGCTCTGGGGCTCAAAACACACACAGTGTGGAAACCGGGGACGTTTTGACTCTAGGACTAGCTCAGGAGACACGAAGAGAGGGCTAATAATGTACAAGATACATATCCTTTAGCTTCTTTTACAGTAGTTTCAACTCGTGGGGCGTGTTCAATCGGTTTGCTCGCGTGCTTTTGTATGAGTCTAATTCACTGAACATCCTCTCGATTTGAACTTTTTTTTTTTAAAAAAAAGTGTTTTCTTCTTCTTCGTCGTCTTCTTCTTCTTCACACAACTCTTGGTCCTCCAGTCACAAATTCACAATAATAGAAAACGATCACAACTCGTCTGGAACGTCCACTACTATTTCACTGTTTTCCTTTTCTCCAACTAAATCTCATTTGGGGTTTAGTTCTGGTCTGTGATGGTTTTGGGGGGATTGAATGGATTAATTATTTCCCTCCATTGGCCAGTCCCAGCGCTGTGGTCACGTGGAGATCGCTAGTTCATTAGCATGGCCGCACGTGGATGAATTATGACATGGAGCACAAACGATGGTGTTCGATGTGTGAGGGTGGTGGGTGATGCCATGCTGATGCCCACAGGACCAGCTGAGGTTTCAGATTCATCTTCAGACCTGAGATGGAGAGAAAACACATATAAGCTTCGTGAGTGCTAATGCCAGTCGACAGGGCTTGCAATTTAACAACCAATTAAATTGCTCTGCACACTTTCAAAGGGTTAAACCCACTGTGATAGTCTGGAAAAAGATGCAGCTTGCAGAACTGGTCTCATTTCACAAACTTTATAAGAAGCTAAAACAAGAATCCACTAGCATTGTTTTTGTGAGCGAAAATAGAAAAAAAAACAATGAAATTTGGCATATTTCTACAGTGTGAAAACCCTTATCTATACATCTGTGAACTCAATTACGAGTTATGTCAAATTATACTCTACAAATATGTTTCAAATGTGGTTTGAAACTACAGAATTATTAGATTTGTTTTATATATTCTGGAGATAATACAAAATATTTAATTATCTGCATTTACTGAAAATCACATAAGATTTCTGTCTTTTATGTTTCACAATCGCATGAATTAATGGAGTTTTTTGTTGCATACGGTGTGAGATAAAATCTGAAATTCTCACATCACACACCCTATCAGTGTTGTGTCAGGTGACCCCAGGGGCATTAACAACAGTCATTCACCAGGGTCACTGCAAGGTCACACGCACTCATTCCTCTCGCAGTTAAGCAGAGCCTGCTCCACCTCATTATTAGGACACGACAATCAGAATTTCTCTAGAATTCACTGTTCAAAACGAAACACCTTAGCTTTTGACGAGGACTGTCATCTAAGAGGTTGTCCAATACTGGTGCTAAGAGCACAACAGATGTGTGAACGCTCTGCTAGCAACACACCTCTGAGCTCATCATAATTAAACCTCAAATACAACATATTGTGTGTGAGTGTAATGGAATCAGAGATGGCTAATATTCCCCCGTATTAAGCCATTAATCTAATTGCACATGAAGCAGAAAGTATGTTACGTAATTAAATTGTCTCAAAATGATCCCAGGCATATTAAAAATTATCCAAGCTGAGCAAATGTTGTCTCCGCGGCTGTTTTAGTGAATGCACGCACCGCGTTTCCCAGTCTATTAAAGAGGAAGGGGGGCTCTGATGTAGCAGTGCTGTGGCGACCTACACGAAACTGCCGACTATTTACATATAAAGGTTCTTTTAATCAAGCAAAGTGTTATAATATTGAGGCTCATTGAGCAGGAAGTAGAGGTGTTAAATAAAATCTTCTCTGGCCTGCCACCTTTGGGATGCTATACGTCTTGATTTCTGAAATGTCAGTGGCACGGCGCCGGCAGGCAGTGTATGTAATGGCTGTCTTAATCAGCCGAAGAACGTGAGCCAGATCTCCACTTTTCCACTGAGGCGTCCTAAAGTGCAGCGGCTCCCATTTGCAGATATTCAGATTCAATCCCATGAAGTCGAGTAAAAGTGGCATCAGCTTCCCCGGGTGAAGGATGGCTGTGTTACCCAGCGCGCTCTATCTCTCTCTCCGGGAGCATAAAGCACCGCTCTGCTCCCGTCTTTGCATATAAGATAATTTGGGCATCAATCCTTCCCCGACGGATTTATGTCACTCAGAGGACAGTTTCACTTCTTCTTTTTTATCGCTTCACTGGAGCCTGCTCAATTTCACCCCCGTCATCTTCTACCCCAAGAGATGCCATTTTTTCTCCCCAAATGTCCAACATTTGCATTGGCCGCGGGAGACGTGGAGCGCGTCACTTCTGCTGCCATAAATAAATTCCACTTTAGTGCTTTTCTGCCATGTTTTTCAGGAAACATCACACCGCTTGCTCTGCTGCGCTCATATTTAGCACTGGAAGATGGCTGTAATGGCATCTATGGGGTTATTTGGGGCTTTCGGGGGAATTTGCACTGGAAAAATACAGGAAAGAAAGGCAGAGGAAATCCCAGTGTACTTACTTCCCCCTTTTCTTCACTGTACAGTGGTTACATGTAATGCCACTGGCCGTCCATTCCCATGTTCATGCCCATGCCACTCATAGGACCTGCAGAAAGAAAACAAAGCAAAGTTAACTCACTTCTCGATGTCATATTTCCCGAGCACATAAGATCTAACCATGGAGTTTCAGATTCTGCTCAAACCCCATAACATGGAAGAATTTTATATTTGTAACCAGTCCAGTAGTCATCCTATTGCATTCTTCAACAACCTTTCATCAGTTTCTACAACAAGAGTTCTGTTTCTAAAGGGGTTTCTTTATTTGAGATTGCAATGATGGGCGTGAATCTTAATAAACAGTTCTACAGTTTCAGTAATGGCTTGAATGGGTTTCCACCCCAAACACGCCTCGTCCACACCATCAATAGTCAATGCAAAGCAGCTCATGAATACATCAGGTCATGAAATACACATTCTCTCCGTATTTGTCCATTTGTCATCAAGTAACACCAACAGTCACCTTTAAGAAGGATCTTTTATATTTCTTTTTTTTTTTGCCGGGAAATGTACAAAAAAAAAACCTGCTGTAAATCTTTTACAAACTGCAGAAGAACTTGAACTATTCTTGGATTCCTAGACCCGATAACGTGAACTTTATTTTTATTTTTTGCTCATTTAGGTTTTGTTCTTTGTTCTTTCTTGTGAGCTCAGTGTGTGTTTGCAATATCTCACATGTGTACTTGCCATTCCGTCTGGATATGCAATTGTTTAGCAAAATATAAAATAAAAAGCAACACCAATAGTGCCATCCTGTAACTTTTAAGCACGAGGGTAAAGGCAGGCTTTTTACGTTTAGCAATTACAATTATTCTTAACACCTTGACAAACAAACATGATTATTATCGGTTTATCTCACCCAAATGATTTTCATCCAAAAGATGTATTTTCCCCAACTGTATTGTAGTTTGCTTGTTAAATTCACTGGCCATTTTAGTGCCTTTTTTTATTTTTCAGATAATTTGATTTAAGGTGTAAACAGCCTTCCAGTCTACTCCCAGTTTTCATTGTTAAAATGCCAATAGATGGATGATTGCTATCTCAAGAACATAATGGCAAAACATTGAGGTTGAAACATCATGCTTTGGAGGTGCAATGGGTTCAGGACGACTAACCATTTTGAGAGGAGGAGGGAGGGGAAGATTGTAAGTCAAGTGCATTGTGTTAAAGAAGCAAGTTCATTGGAGATGGGTCAAGACTGGGTCTTACAGCATAGAAATGAGCTCATATACACAGAAAGAACAATCATAGCACTGCAGAGTCTTAGTCAGTCTCCAGAGTAAAGTGGGCCAAAACCCCTGCTACAGTAGAAACCTGGCTCATAGCTACAGGAAATGTATTATACTAAATAATAAGTTTCTTTTATGTCCATTTTTCTATTTTAGCTAACAACGCATTTTTTGCAACACAATCAAACTTGATAAAGTAACAATCACATAATGTAGCTTATTGCCCATTGTTTGTGTGGAAATGGTGCTCCGCTGTGCTACAGCTGCCCCGCACCTGTTCTTCTGTGTACCATCTTGAGATGTTCCTTTAGTATGACGATTAAAAGAGTCGATTTCAGGAGCAACGAGGTCTCCTCTCACCTGCAGGCCGGATGCCCATGTGTTGCTGTCCATCTAGAACGAAGCTGCCCATGGGCTGGCCCTCGGGACTGTATGCCGCTCCCTGGCTCACTGAAGGATCAAGAAGAAAACCTGAGTGAAGTCACACGTGGAACCAGAGCCGGGGAAGAAGAAAAGAGGAGAAGATGAGAGAAGAAGAAGAAGAAGTAGAGAGAAGAAGAACACACACCAGACAATCAGCAAATATACCAGCAGCAGAAATGGCAGCAACACAGAGAGATGTTCCACACATGCCTCCAGACATAAACTGTCACCATCGGACAGCCAAGCATGAGCATCAGAAGGATGCAGTCACTAAGCTTTCAGAAATCTAAAGCAGCACATCTACATGTAGTAGATAGTCTCAGCTTTAACATCATGTGGTGTGTCGCTAGTCAGAACCAAAGATGATTAGTTCCATGGAGGAACATGAAACTGCGGGCGGTATGGTGGTGCAGTGGGTAGCACCATGGCTTTCCAGTTAGAAGGTTGTCCCCAAAAAGGAATAATTCGTTTGGAAAATGAATGACTGCACTTAGTTGAGAGAAATCAGAAGTGAGGAGAAGATAAGAGATGGTGGTAGTTACCTGCTCGATTTGACTGGTCAATCATGGGCTGTACTATTCTTCTTCTGGCATTAATGAACCTGAAACACAAGGAACAGTCGGGGCAGTCAGTCCTGCTGGTTTTACAAAGATCATTAATGATGGATTACACTGAGCACTGGAGTGTTTGATGTTCACCTCGTGATCCTAAGCCAAAACCAGTTACAGAGGGAAAGCTTATGTTCAGATGACTTTTCTCTAAAGACCAGACACATTTGGAGCCCAAACTCTGGAGATAGCAACTCTGGAGATAGCAACCAAAGTTATTTATTAACTTGTCCTTTGAGGCGTAAGAACATCATGTAAAGGAAATCCATAACCCTTGCTAATCCACAGAGTATGTGTCGATCACAATGTGGAAGTTTTAGATTTTCTGAGAAGTTTTTACACAAGGTTCAGTGACGTTCGATCAGATCAGTTACAAATAAAACCAGTAGAAACTGAACGTTGGACTCTGATGTTGGAGAAATAGTCAAGATTTCTGTCCTCCACTGGTTCATCTCAAAGATTTACATTCAGGTTAAGGTCAGGATTCAGTCAAGTCATGCACATCTTTACGGAGCACGGTTTGTGCATTTTGAATTCCTTTCACTGGAACAAAGCTCTTGAAAATCAACCCCACAACATAGTCCCCTTCCAAAAAACATTTACTGCTGTAAAGTTTTAACATGTGGGGTCTTTTGCAATTCGGAGCCAGCCTCCACAAACAAAAGTGGACGATTTCAAAAAAAGCATGTGGTGGTGAACCCGGACAAGCCCTCCACATGCACAAACATTATTCTTCATGCCTTAACGCTCTCAAGACATTCAGAGTTTGCAAGAGCTCTACACAGACGGCTCTTTGAGTCAATCCCCTGCCCCCTAGCAAGCCTCTCTCTCCCTCGTTCTCTCCAGCTGTCTGTAAATGAGCTCCAGGCTTTCAGCAGCTATTGTGATGTCAGCGAGACCATCAATTAGCCTGTCTGAAGTTTTATCACCATTGCGCCGGCAAATAAGCGCAGCTCCACAAAACCTCCAGCTCCCGCTCTCTTTTCCTGCAGCCTTTAAACTGCAGAGCTGCTAGGGTCACGAGCCGGTCAGGGAATCACTTTAATGCCTGTCAAAGGCGAAATGGCCATGCTAAAACAGTGGCCAGCGTTATATGTTTGATATTAACACATGCGGGTTTGGATCACCCCGCGTCTACGGCAAATAAAAGAGCAGGGGGAGTGCACTCAGGGCAACTTGATGGGAGCGGTCATTAGATTCAAGCAGGGCTGGAATCAATTTGAGCACTAATCCCTCCCGAAGCCCCGTGCATGCTCTTACCTTCCATTAGCTTAAACGCTCAATCTGGCAAAACGACAGGCCAAGTACAGCTGAGAAACCCTGATCACTAACTCGCTTTGTCTGAGAGAAGAGTGCCGACCAAAACCGGTGTACGTGATGTCTCAACAAGCAACAAACTCTCGTTTCAGACTTCCAGTTCTCCATGCTTCAAGTGTCTCTTGCTTGTACTGACTTGATAACTTTTTCGCCGTAGGAATCACCAGATTCACCTTTGGGCTACTGACCTGATTTCAATCATCATGTAAAACATATGCGTGCATATGAAACCAATGATCCTAAACCGGTCGCATGCAGTCTGGTGTGGTGAGAATGTAAAGGGGAACTCAAAGGCTCTGAATTGGTGTGCGGCATAGAGCAAGAGTTTAGGAATTTCGGTAAGAATTGTCATCGCTGTGGTGACCCTGCAGGAGCGTGTGATTCTTCTGAGTGTTATCAGTGTGAGTAAAACCCAATTGAGATTATCGGCTCTGCTTCTGATAAGAGTGTTCTCCTCCCCCGAGCTGCTAATGGGCCATGCTTGGAACAGCACCCCACAGCAAACACACACAGACTCACACATGTGGTCTCCCACGATTCAGTGCACTTGCGCTTACGTGCCATCACCGGGCCAGACTCTACTGTTCTCTCTCTCTCTCTCTCTCTCTCTCTCTCTCTCTCTCTCTCTCTCTCTCTCGCTCTCTCTCGTTCGCTCACCCGCTCCACTCGATGGCCACTGTGCTCTTCACGGAAACCCCATGCTGTCTTCAAACAAATAATTAAAGTGGAGGTGAAGGGTCGTGCTGGGGCCATTTCTCTGCTTCTGCCTCAGAATGTGTGTTTTACTGCCGAGCACAACAAAGAGACTCACACACACCGAGACTAAAGCAAACCGTACCAACCATCCACACTTCCCTGGATTTGCCAGCAGGATATATTTAGCCTGTCCTTCCTGTGGTTTCATGGTGTTCTTGCATGTCCTCCTCCATAGACTGTAAAACATAGTGTCTGTGGTGTCACTCATACGATTTCTTTAACATGGATTCTAATTATTGCATTGCAGAGAGAGAGAGAGAGAGAGCCGCTGGGTTACACATGAACCTGGTGGAATTAAACAAATATCAATTTAAAAATTAATAAATAAATAAAATCGATAAATCTGACCATAGTCACATTGCTCCTGAGCCGGTATCACAGGTCAAACTTATATATATATGGGAGCATGTGGTTCGGCAGAGTTTGAGTGCTGGAATGTGAATGGTGGCGCAGTGGGTCTCAAACTCAGTTCCTGGAGGCCAGAGTTTACTTCCAACCTGCTCAGAGAAACCCAGACCTGGAGCTTACAAACAGCCTGAAGGACCTGACGATCTGCACCTGGTGTTTAGCTGAGGTTGGAGCTAAACTGTGCCGGGCCGTGGCCCTCCAGGAACTGAGTTTGACACTCCTGAGTTAGAAGAGGGTCGGTTTGAGGCTCATCTTCCTCAAAGCAGTTTGCATGTTTTCCCCTTTACTCTCTGGGTTTCTTTCAGGTACTCCGGTTTCCCCAAAAACATGCGTCAGGTTAATGGCATTACCTAAATTCCCCTTAAGTGTGAATGTGTGTGTTGGTGACATGTCCGGCTGGAGATAGGCACCAGACCCCTTTATATATTTATACTGTACACATAAACATAGAGTATGTGCAGAAGTGCACAACCTTGGTGTCCTCATTGACCACCACTTAAAATTTGCTAAACATACTGCTGCCGTTATCGGATCAAGCTTTTGTCAGCTCCGAATACTTGCAAAAGTGAAACACTTTCTCACCCCCAAACCTTTAGAAATGGCTGTTCATGCATTCATTACGTCGCGTCTAGATTACTGCAATTCTTTATATTTCTAACTCTCAAAAAGCTTGCTTACAGTTTGTACAAAATGCGGCAGCAAGACTTCTTTGGAAATACGTAAACATGATCATATCACCCCAATTCAGAAGGATCTACACTGGCTGCCAGTCTCTCAGAGAATTCATTTTAAAATCCTTCTCTTTGTATAGAAATCTCTACATTATCTAGCACCAGCCTACCTCTCTGTACTTCTCCATCTTTACTCTCCTTCCAGAACACTAAGATCTTGTAACCAGCCTCTATTAGTAGTCCCTTATGTGAGGCTCAAGCGTAGAGGGGCACGGGCATTTGCGGTAGCAGGGCCTCGACTATGGAATAGCTTACCCTCAGAGATTAGGATGGCGCCTTCTTTGTCTTCTTTTAAGTCTTTGCTCAAAACTCATTTTTTCTCTTTAGTGTATTAATTTTATCATAAAGTTGTTTTTCATTTTGTTATTGGTTTTATCATAAGTTGTTTTATCATATAGTTGTTATTAACTTTATTTTTAATTTTATCATAAAGTTGTGAACTAGAACTGGCGCACAGTCAGACTCTTCTTTCAAAGCTAATATTGAAGCATGCTCCTCATCACCTCATGCCTCAGATGAGTACACCCCACTATATTTGTCAGGAAACCTTTAGTTTCCTTTCAGAATCAAGCTCTATGAGATGCTAAACTACTAAATAGTCCCACCAATGTGGGCCATGGATTGCAAACGACAACAAAGTCATTTCCCAAACAAATTTATTCAAGACCATGTTGCAAAAATGTGTGCAGCCTAATTATAGAGTCAGGAGAAAAGGCACACGAAAACTACAAAAACCTTGTAAAGAACAGGCATCAACCACAGGAGAATCTAACGATTCATTAAGAAGAGTCTAGCAAACAGGGGAATATAAAAGGGCATTACTTCACAAAGAAAAACTCCTCCCATTTCATGCTGTCAGCAATGGATCCCCATGGAAGAAAAATGTCACAAAATCCGAGAAAGGAAAAAAGACGAGACAAATATTTTAATATTGGGGAAAAGGGATTGTGTGTGCTCATCTACTGTCTTTGGCGATTAATATCAGTTGGAATATACTGATGAGCTCTGAAGTGCACAGCTCTTGAATGAAAAAACTGCTGGTGCTGACAGTGAAACATGGTGGTGGTGGTATCCTGATGTGGGAGTGCTGCAGGTGTTGTTTCATAGATGAACTGCTCAGTACTGAAGGAGAAGATGCTTCCATCACTTCCACCACGACAATGATCCCAAACACACGTGTGAAGCCCCTGCTGCATTACTAAAGAAGATCAGGGTGAAGGGGATCGAACGTCTCCTGATCCGAACCCGATAGAACGCCCGTGAATTCTGAAGAGGCATGCAGTTTGTTCATGGAGCTACTGATTGAACTCAGAGTTTTTAAAGGGGGTGCACTCATTTATGCTGAGCTCTGTACATTCAAGGGTCTGTGGAAGAAACCGTTGGATGTTCTTTATCTGCGATATGAACCCAATGCCTGAGTCATGGGAAACTACGTTTTTAGAATTCTTCTGAACACACATGGAGCGAGCCTCAGATCAAACAGCTTGAGGAATTCCCCCACACAGAGAGAGGCGGGTGGGGGCTACAGTATTGTCATGTGATCACTCTGTTTGCGCTTGAGAGACAAAGAGTTTTTGTGGGGATGCGAGAGTTAACCACCTCACGAGGACACGTGCGTCTCCAGAAGTAATCTTCTAAGCGGAACCTGCGCTGATCTCGAGGATTGTGATGCGTGGGAGTCTGAGGGACTGTGTCCGTGTCCGGACCCCTGTTGAAAGCATTCCTCTCTAGTCTCTAACTTTAAACCCCTCCTGGACAAGGCCAGCTACATTTCCTTGGCTTCAGTTCCAGCCAATCACAGTGAGGCAAAATGGAGAGTTTGGCCAATCATGGGGATTCTGAACTCTGTGTTTGTTCAACGCCACCAGCTCGTTCTCATGCCCAAGACAAAGAGGGGCTAAGGTGCCCTTTCAAAAGTGAAAGACATAAAGGTCAGTTTGGACCTTGTAATGAATTCATCTGTAATTTGTTAAGAAATTCCCAGATTTAATCTTTGATGCCCCAAATAATGTGAATTAAGCTTATCATTTACTGCTAAAGCACTAAACATTTGAAGAGTTGTCAAAATATTTCCTGCCTAAGCTCACCTGCCTTCCCTGATCGCGTGACGCTTGAGATTCGTTGTATCATTTATCTAGTTTTTCAACATTTTTGTGTTCTTTGGCAAGTGGTTTTGGTCTGAACCTGGCAACCAGGCTTTAATAAATAACAGCTTCAGTCAAGCAGAACTAATGAATTTGTGCCCTAATAAGGCTAACGGACAAACAAACAGAGACCTGGCATCGATTCTACTGCAAACACCTTATGTCCCACAGAGAGAGAGAGGGAGAGAGAGAGGGCAAGGGAGAAAGAGAGAGGGAAAAAGAGACCTGGAAGGGAGAGAGAGGGAGAGAGACGAGGGAGGGAGAGAGAGAGAGTGAGTGAGAGAGAGAGGAGAGAGAGAGAGAGAGAGAGAGAGAGTGCGAGAGAAGGGGAGAGAGAGAGGGGGGGTGAGAGAGATACGAGGGAGAGAGAGAGAGAGAAGCAGATTAAAAGCGGCTGGTGCAGATATAATCAACGCAAACAATTCCTCAATTTACACCCGTTAACAGGGTCACACACACGTCCACAGGCCAAACACATATAAACACAGATGCAGCAGCAGCAGGGCCGGGCCGCCTCTCGGTTTATCAGAGAGACTCAGGCTGTCTAGCTCTCATCTAAAAGTTCAAACCAAGAGAAAGACAAGTTTCCCTCTCCGGTTCTACGATAATCTGCATGCGGAGTAGTGCGGCCGGGCTCATATAGAGTAGTAAAGTAGTGTTTACCGTCTGAATGTTTACCTGCCACTCTCAGACGTGTGTATGTAGACGTACGAAATCTACGGCGGATGAGGCACTACAGGTCAGGCCCATACAGCGCTTCCTACTGGTAGCTAGCAGGAAGACTAGTTAGCATGAGAGGAGCCAAGTGAGGGATGGCATCACCACCTTCAACACAGGATTCGTGACACACGTTTTCAGGAAGCCCTCAGAAGAAACATGATTTTGCCTGTGACGAACCGATGCATCCCGTAACCCATAGTATATGTAAAGACCCCTCGGCATCCGTCTGTAAAACTGACAAACCACAGGTGGGCGGAGCCAGGAGTCTTTCAGGCAGTTTGAAGCGTTTGTGAGCAAAGGGTGGGGCTGCGGAGGATAACACCAGGAGTGCCTGCCATCCATCGGTTCAACATGAGGATCAGGTGCCTCTAGTAACAGGTCGTCTCCAGGAGGGCATTAGTTCTAAGACTGAGTCTGATCGGTTTGCTGCTGTCGGTGATGGGGTTAGAGATGGGCATGAGAGAAAACAGCTGCAGGAGAATCTGATGAACATGAGTTCTTCTTACTGTTGCAGCCATTTCTAGATGAATCTTGGATGAAAAGATTGAGGTGGACTGACCTGATTCAAACCTGCTAGTTAGCCTCGGAGCCCGTCAAGTGCTGCTCAGGAAGAGCTCCGCTTCGATCCCTCACGCACACACTCACGCAGACAGACTCAGATTGTGTTCAGCTAGTTTCTCTGACCCGAGGCACCTCTTCAGCAGACTCCAACACTTCTCAGAAGGAGATCTGAAGGGCTTGGGGCATCAACACACACCTGAGCGATCGCCTCCCTCTTCACCCTTCTACCGCCACAGCTCGGCATCACGCTAGAGTAGTTAAAGACATTGGTAATTTCCGAAAGCTCTTCTGGTTTTATCAGCAGCACGTGGAAAGAAGAAGTGTCTCTACGAGAGTCAACGGTGTCTGAAGAAGCATGCTCCACCCGGAAACCAGCTGAACCAGAGAAAAACGGCCACAGCACTGTGCTCCAAACAAATGTGTGGGCTAACTATACAATATTTCAAATGTACTTTGAGACCCTCAGATCCCGGTTTGTCCCTGACCTGCTGGAGATGGATTTGGAGACGGTTACACATATATCAGAGACCATCCCCCGTGTGCTACTTTTAGGGAGAGCGACGCACTCGATCTCTCAGCGGTGTCGGCCCGCCTCTCCTGCTCTCCAGAACTCAACAGTCAGACGCGTGCTGATGAAAGAAGCTTGTTCTTTGAAGCTGTTTGGAGATGCTTTCAAATGTGAAAACTCATGGAAAGCAGATATATGTGAGCGGCAGGAAATGGCTGAAGGGCACAGGCGGACGAGCTGCTGACACAAACGAACAAAGAAACTTTTTCAAGCACCTGCATCCTCACGTCTACGCCAAGAATCCGAAGCTAGAAAAAATCATCCTGATCTTCAACCTGTCTACCATCTAGCATCAGTAAAGCTCCAGGAGACAGCCGAGCTCCATGGATGTCAGAGATGCTCTCTCTTTCTCTCTCTCTCTCTCTCTCTCTCTCCCCCCCTCTATCTCCCTCTCTCTCTCCCTCTACCCCCCACTCTCTCTACCTCTCTCCCACTCTCTTGTCTCTCTTTCTCTCTCGTGTCTCTCTCTCCCTCTCTCCCCCTCTCTTCCCCTCTCTCGTCACTCTCTTTCTCTCTCTGTCTCTCTCTCTCTCCCTCTCTCACCTTTGCTCTGCTGTATGCTCAGCTTGTTTTTGATTATCACGGGGATCATGTCGCGATTCGACCCGACACAAGGCTTCCTCTCTCTGGGGAAACGCTGCACTTTGTTTAGATTAGAGATCAGAGAGCACACGTGTGTGTGTTTGCTCCTCTCACATACACAGGAAGTGCATGTTTTGAGGAAAAACAGTGGTGCTGACACTTCATCAGATGTGATAGAGAATAGGGGAAAGGCTAGTTTCCCATAAAAGCGTGGCTATAACATCAGGAACGTCCCTAGACTGGAGCGATCATAACGCTTGACGTTCTCATCTGAATTTCTGAATTGTATTCTGGTCTGTGGACAATCAAATGTATTTCTTCCTCATTTAGTAAAACCAAAGCTTTGTTGTCTGCTCTAAGAGGAGGGGGCATTATTAGATCGCGCGGTTCTCATCTGGATTTCCTAACCCTACATTAAACGCAGAGTCGATGAGCATTCTTTGTTCCCTTTGATTCCTCCAGGTTCTTTGGCCGTTTTGGTTCAGGGATGGGGTTTTGTCAGTTTTGTAAAAGGAATAGTTATTGTTTTCAGGAGTATCTCTACCGTTGACCGAATCTCAACCAAGATCAGGTTTGTTTTACTGTTTTTGACGTGATAAATAAATGTGGTTTTAAAAGCTACAGATGATGTCAGTGAACGCATCGTGAGCTTACTTTCAACCGTATAAACTGGTCCCAGTATAGGAAAAGGTTTATTTTCATTTCATGTTTCCCTTGTTGTCTGTAGGTTATTATTATTATTTATTGAGGCTGACGCACTGGAGGCTGGTGCTCTCCACGGACTCTTGCTGCGGTTTAAACTCCGCCCTCTGGATCTTGCAGTTACAGGGGGGTATCATCTTCCTTAATTCCCCAAATTGACCCAAAACAGGCTTTTGCTCTCATTTAAACGATTACAGCATTAAAAACTAGGGTTATAATATTAATATAAATTTATTGCAACACAGAACTGTCATAATACGTATCATGGAGCTACTGGGAGCTGAAGTGTATTAGAGTGATTCTAGTCACTTCTGAAACTTCTTGACCTTCTCTTCTTGTTATATGTAATATTTACTAGACAATTATCCTTTCCTCACATTTTAAAGGAGAAAGATTATAAAATTATCTCTCTCTCCATCACTTGGAGTAAAAAAGATATATAATTTCAGTAGTTTCAAAGGCTGGTGATGCATATCGTATCGTACACATAATCTCAAGGCATGTATTGCACATGTATCGATACACCTCTATTAAATACATGTATAAAAGTGTCTGCAGCTGGGTTCACAGGGCTCTGCTTCTGGTGACGCCGTATTCTGCAGGAGATAGCAAGAGATGCAAAGGTTGTTTTAACTTAAATCACCGTGACCCGATCAAACATTCTGCAGTGATTTCAAGAAACCTTTAGTATAAAATCTTCATGTTCATTCAGCCATAGAGCTTGTTGGGATGAGGAACATCGGAAGTGCACTTGAAAATTCCAAAAGTTCCACAACGTGTGTTGAAACGGGGATTTAAATGAAGAAAATCAGACTCGTTTATTTTCATGAAATGTGCCACAGGAGGGGTGCGACACGTGTTTGGGGTTAGGCTGGTTAATGTAAGGTGTGCATGCTTTAGCTGCAGGGAGAACCCTCAATTAACCTCCTTCACTCATGGGGGCCGACAAGGACTCTGACACACACGCACACACTCGGGCAGACACATGATTACAAAATGCAGCAGCTAGAGTAGAATTCTGCTCCTGCATCTCCTTAGCATCGCAGATAACTTTGGTTGGATCAGTAAACTAGGCTTGCATTATTTATGCTGCTTTTTATAAATCTGCATCGTCATCGTTCGCCTGGTCTTTAAATGATTCAGTGATATTTATTTAGTGTTATTCACTAATAATAAAAGTGTTTTCAGAAAGCACATCCTTCATTCTGTGGTTCCAGCTGAGCACTTTTCCAAATTCCAAAGATTCTGTTCTGAACAGTGAACTTTACAAGTGTTGTCTCCAGCAGGAGGAAGTCAGCAGTAAATACTCTATTCTCGAGCTCCCTCCATGTAATTTTCTGTCTGGTTAATGAAAATGAATCCTTAACTATATTGAGCCTTATATTAAGTCCTTAACCGAAGCAACACGTTTATTTGGTTTGATCATAAATCATGTCCCTCCTGTGCACTGCATGATACAGTCACATTTCACCACATAACCCCGGAGCGTACACCACTTATTTCACTGCTCCAGTTACCCGTTAACTGGTGGAGTCAGACACAACAAAACTAGACAAAATAGAAATCTGAATGACTGCAATCAGGCGTTACAGGATGGCAGGGGGCAGCTCACTGAGCCACCAATAATAATCCACCATAATAATCCACCTCCACAAATAAGATATAACTGTGTGCTGAGGCAGGTGTGAGTTTGAAACCCATCTGAAAGGCCAGGTCTACCGCGGTGAAGACACCTTCTCTACACCGAGAGCCAAAGTAAGGATTGCAACAATGATGCCTCATGGATTTTCCAAGTCGTAACTTTAACGAGCCACTCTTACATGCTAAAACTACAAGCGTTTAGGAAATTCTGGAGAAAAAATTCAAGCTTTGCCATGAAGCTCACAAATGATCCAGGTTCCATTTATCCAGAGCTTAGTTCCACTGCTGCAGAAGATGCCAGAGCACAAACCAAGCATCAAGATGAAGGAACAAGTCAGGATCAAAATGAACCTCCTCAGAGTTCCCGCAGACTCAGATCAATGTTGCAGCAGGAAAATGGCCTGAAGCACGCTCTCAAAATAGTTGCATCAGGACCTGAAACCTGCGGAACCCATCTGAAAGCGTCTGAGGGCCGGCACCACTGCCTGATGCAGCTAGAGAGCTCCAGCAAAGGTTTTCATTTTAAGATAAATACACAGAACTCATCCGCTCGTTTCACTTTGGGGTGATTTAATCTTTTCTAAATCTGCCAAACTACTAAACCCGAGGATAAGAACTGAAACACAGAGACGATAGAAAGAGCCGAGCAACCTCTTGCTGCAGCGGCACAGAGTTCTGATAAAACCTTGAACAAAGAGGTGATTCAGCTCCAAGAGAAAAGGTGAACCAGCTTAGGATCAAAGAAGATCCACATGCACGCTCCATCACAGGAGGAGTTCAGGAATCTGCTCTGAGCCCAAAATATGGATGTGAACTATTCTTCCGCTGGAAAACCAGAGCAGGCTGCTCTCGTGTGCCGCTGCCGTCACTCGATGCTTCCCAAATTACAAAGCAATATTCCACAGCAACTGTAACATCTAGCTTCTACTTTCTTGACTGATAAAAAAAAAAAAGTATTCTGAAGCCGGAGTAAAACAATGTCCTCTGAGCAGATTGAAGAAATAAATCACAGAGTGAATCATATAAATTGAATGTTTCTGAAATGTTTTGCATGTACAATGAGCTCCTTTCTTCTCAGTCGTCAGAAACAAGATGAAAAGTACTGAACGCGATGATCCCCGAACACCTCTCTCTCTTGTAACCCCAAAGCCAGGAGCTCGTCGGAGCTGGAGGTGAAGTAAGGACATTTGTGGAAGCATTGCTTCACTTTGCCTTCAGTGTTCTGAACCTCATGTTCCTTTACAGTTGAGAACGCAGACGTATGTCGAGTTTCTCGACTATGGGAACTTACCGAATCTAGGAGGTGGTACTGAGTATTTAACGGGCAAATTGATTTGCGAGTGTAGATGATTATCAACCAGCCGCTCTATAAAAGGAGCGCTTGCCTCTACACTTATTTTACTTTCTTCCTCGGAGCAAATGGTTGTCCCTTCCTCTGAATTTCGACGCTTTAACCAAACAGCTGAAATATCAGAAGGTTGCTTACCTCAGTGCACGGTGTTGTCTTGTGCTAGCCCAGATCGCCAGCCACCAAACTGCGGAACCTCTGATTCCCAGCTTGAGCCTGTCATTTTCTTTAGTTTTATCCGTATTCGTCCTTTTTCACAACGATGGGTAAAATCCGTGTTTCTCCTGGCTGTGGTGGGTTCTCATTGGAGGACGGACATGAGAAATGCGTAGAGTGTTTGTGCTACAAACATGCCTGCGCTGCTCTTGTGAGGCGAGAGTGTGTGCACTGCCACGCTCTCCCTAATCGCACACTAAGGTACAGGAGGTACTTTTTCGAGGAAGCGGGCAACGGAACTTCGGTTTCGGTTGCCCCGCTGATTCGCGCAAGCTCCACAGAGGCGCCGGGGCAATGACTTCAGGAGATCCCTCGCATCATCTCCATGCGCCGGACGTGCGCTCCGTCCGGTCTGCTGGCTTCGGTATTGCTCCAGCTTCACCGATGTCTCAGTATGACCCTATAGATGATCTGCTGTCCATCGCAGCATCGGAAGGGGCGCCTTCTTCCGCGTCCTCCGACTCTGTTCTGCCGCCCTCTGGGGTTGCAGCGGAGTCTGGGCCGGAGGTTTCGGCGATGCTTTCCAAGGCCGCGGCGGCGATCGGTTTAGAGGTGCCTTCGCCCTCTGAATCGGCACCGTCACGGGCACAGACACCTTCCAGGTCTACCAGGCCAAGGTCCTTCGTGACATGCACCAGAGTGGTGGTGGACCTGAGTCTTTACAAGACTTGGGCTCGGCTACGGATCTCGCCCTTCAGGCTATGAAATCCGCAGCGCGGAGCATTGGTCGCACGATGCCCACTCTCATGGTCCAGGAACGCCATCTGTGGCTGGAGCAGGCGTCAATGTTAACCAAGGACTGTAACAGGTTCCTCGACGCGCCTGTTACACCCGATGGCCTCTTTGGCGTCGCCGTGGATGACTTTGCATCGAAGGTCTCCATGATCAGGAAGCAGGCGGAGGGTCTGGGCGAGCTGATGGTTCCGCGCTGTAACAAGCACGGTTCCGAGATGCCCGGTGTGGTGCCCTCTCCGCCTGCCCGACACCAGAGAGAGTGCCTCCCGCCATGGTCTAAGACTCCGGCAAAGCCCCTGAGAAAGACCCCTGCACAGCGGTGCGCAAAGTCATCCTCAGAGACCTTTCGGAAGCAGACGAGGGCTTCTTCACATAAGAAGCGCCGCTGAGGATGACAACTCTGGAAGATTCTAGATCTTTCAGGGTCTCAACATCGACCCGACTTTCTCTGGAGGGAGGGGGGGGGGGTACCACACGCACCTCGCTGCCGACCTTCGGGTTGGCAGCACCTACTGTGTCAAAGAAAGATCAAAAATTTGTCCCGAGAATAGCGGCCTTGCATGCCCTCACGCCGGGGATACATCTTCCTAATACTCTGATGAAGCCCCGGCGCAAGCTCCATTGGCCTGGTCGGTGGACATGGCGGCAGTAGCCCCCGCAGCTCCACCCACCAGTATCCAGGGCTCTGCCCTGGTGATTCCGCCACCAAGCCCGCATCCGTGCTGCCCCGCTTTCATCGGCACGTCCGTAGTAGGACCCCTGACAGCTCACCTGGGAGCCTGGGGAAGCTTCTCGGGGTCAGTTTTTGGGTCCTCCAGACAATCCGGCTGGGTTCTACGATTAAGTATAAGCCATAGGTCCCTCCAGCCAATGCGGAAGCAGGCTTTTACAGCCCTTACTTCCTGGTGCCCAAAAGGTCAGGCGGGTTGCGACCAATCCTGGATCTGAGGCGTATAAATCGGGGCCTGGCAAAGCTCTGATTCAAGATGCTGACGATCCGCAGCCTTCTGCCGTGCGTTCGTCCTGGGGATTGGTTCGCTACTATAGACCTGAATACTTTCAGGTGGCCGTGGCGCGTTGTCACAGATCCTACCTCAGGTTCTGTTTCGAGGGCCTCGCCTACCAGTACAAAGTCATGCCCTTCGGCCTCGCCCTCTCCCCACGCACCTTCACGAAGGTTTACTGGGCTGCTCTCGCCCCGCTACGCTGGGCAGGCATACGGATCCTGGACTACCTGGACGACTGGCTTTTGATAGCCGAGTCCAGGGACCAGTTGATCACACAGAGGGATATGGGTATACAACAGAACTCGGGTCCGGACTTGTGGACCCCCCAAGCTCGGGTGGCCCAGTCTGTGTATTCTATACAAACCCCTTTTCAGGTTGTTTTGTATAACACCGTTTCCGTTCTTCCCCCCCTTGTGGTGCAGAGTGATGGCTTTTTCGTCTTTCCCCCTCCTAATTGGCCGGAGAGACATGCACTCGCTGGAAGCCCTCTTTTGGTCGCGACCTCCGCGCACCTCTGTTCCACATCAGAGGTGCACTCCTTCTGGTCGCCCTGCAGTACAGCATATGCGACTACCCCGCAATAGATTTACTCCGGGCTAAGGGGCAGAAGGAGATTCCCAGTCTTGCACCTGGCTAACATCTAACCTTAACAGCTTAGAGTCAGACTGACTGGATGAACTTGAGGCATGGCGCTATGATAATGTCCCATAGTCGTGAAACTCGACATACGTCTGCGTTTTCGACTGTAAGGGAACGTCTAGGTTACCTTACGTAACCCCCGTTCCCTAAAGTAGTGCTGCCGCCCAAGTCGCTGATCTGAGGTGCTGAGAGGTAAGTAAGTTCGGCTCCTTGGAAGAAGCAGAATGAGTGTAGAGGCAAGCGCTCCTCTTATAGAGCGGCTGATTGCTAATCATCTACACTCATAAATCAATTTGCCTGTTAAATACTCGGTACCACCTCCCAGGTTCGGTAAGTTCCCATAGTTGAGAAACTCGACATACGTCTGCGTTCCCTTCTTTAGGGAACGTGGGTTACGTAAGGTAACCCTAGACGTTTCACCGTCTGAGGACTTTCCTGTAGCAGATGTGCGAACATTAAACTCTACGCAGCCCAGAACTCATTCGCATGTGGGCTTTGGTCTTGTACAACATTAAAAGAACACGTTTAATGAAATCTTGTTCTCCCTGATAATATTTCTATCAGAGAGTAACATGCGGCTGTCATTTTTGTCACAGATTCGCATGATTAAATGCACCTGTCTGCGTCAGGCTAACAAACGCTAGGTTAACGACATCACCACATAAACAATCATTTGGAAAAGCTTAGCTATTAACAAAAAGCTGAAAAAACCAGCGTAGCATCTAAAACGCGGATTCAAATGATCAGAATCGACTTCGGAAGCGCTGAGCTGGAGGCGCTAGCTAGCTAGCTAGGATTATTAGCATATCATACAAGCATTTACTCATTTCGAGTCTCCAAAGAAAATTATGGAAGGCTTGGCTTTACATCTATCCTTGCATTGCCACCGACAGGCTGGCAGCTCGAACCCGCCAGCGCTAGGCAAGAAACGGGGGGCAGTAATTGAAACCCATGGAGATAAGAGCAGTTCCTGTGTTCATTGTGATCTGTGGGCCAGAGGAATCTGCTCATGTTCCTCGCTGTGATCCCGTGTCGAAGGAAAAACGAATCACAAAAGCCAAAATAAAATCAATTGACCCCAGGGCAGCGTGTTTCCCTCGGGCCGATAGCACCGCCTGCTCCTGACAGATAGAGAACTGAGCAGATGAACAAAAGCTCTGATAAACACATTAAGAGAAGAACAGCGGCGACTGCTCATCTGTACAGAGGAGCTCCGCTACATGGTATTAGCCAGATAACAACAGCACTGCGTATAATTACCAGAACCCACCACCACCACCTCACCCCAGAAAACACGCCGGGGCTCTGAAAGCAAGCTGTCAGCTCTGAGCATCGCGACACGAGGAAAACAGAATTACATCGTGACAAAAGAAAGAGCCGGCGTGAGTATTTAGATAAATAATTCCACCATTATTTCTTCTGCTCTGTGAGCATTTGATCCAGCACCTCCAGTTATGAGCTAAGCTGACGATAAAGCTCACAACATCGAGGGCTAAACTCCAGCCTGGATTCAACACTGCGAAAGTCATGTTTCTCTTCATAATCACAGCATTCTCTCAGCATTGTCATGTGTGCTCTCAGCAGAAGAAGGATTGAGCCCTTGTTCCAAAGCAATAAAGGACGTCTATATTCAATATTTTGCTACAATCTACATTCTTGAGTTTTCCTGGCAGGAGGACCTCTTTAAGCTTTTGTCTCAGGACTAGATTTCCACTGTAGCTTGAGCACCATAAACATCTCCCTCGTGTTGTGACGGCTACTTTCCTTTCCTTTATGATAACAGTGCATCTGTCCTTATGTGCAAGGTTTCTGTTCGAGACAGCGATGCTTCTGCAGCGGTCTCCTCGTACAGAAGAAGCTCCTGCTCCACACGACCTTGTGTGGTTTAGCATGTCTTCTGTGGAGTTTCTCAGGAAACCCAGACTGAGATTACTGTGTCTTGCCAGCTCACAACTGGTAAGATAAAGAGTCCTACACCCTACAAAGATGGTGGGTGCTATGTAAAACTTTCGTAGGCACTTCAGACTTCAATCACTCACTTATTTAATTTGTCTGTGCATCCATATTTAAATCAGTAATGCGACGCGTACAATTCTCCACTCCCCATCTGTGATCTATAATCTGTATGTTATTAACTGTGCTTATATATATATATATATATATATATATATATATATATATATATGTATGTGTGTGTGTGTGGCGTGTGCGTGCGCCTGTGTGTGTGTAGATATATATACAAACTGCAAAAACTGTAACAAGCTGATATGGTATGTTCAGGTAGGTGCTCTTCCCACCACTGAATCTTTCCCCCTCAATACGTCTCTCATCCACGCCCCCTTTTCTTTTAACACCCTACTGTCCTGACGTAATTAATGTGAGCTGGTCCATGGGAAAAATAATCAAATAAATAACTACGAAAAATTCACTGCTTCTATCCAGAGGATCAAACACCAACCCAGTTGCTCACTCCCCTGGAGATAACAAAATGTCCAGGTCAAACAAAGCACCCACTACCCCATGTGGTGGCTTGGACAGGACAAGGTAAAAAAATCCGAATTGAGAGGGAGTACAAGCCTATAGAAACCAAACCATTCCTTCAACCTCTGACATTGTTTCCCTCCTTCCTCTCCATCACCTCACTTTGGGGTGATGTAATCTGTTTCCGGACCACTTGCCTGGCACGTTCGTACCCGTTCTAAGCAGGTGGACAATTTAACCCCTTGTGAATCAGCAAATGCAGAGGGAGAGTTACTGACCAGTTGTTGACCTGTAGGATGGTGAGACCAGTGTCCTGCGCCAATTGCTTCTTCTGCTCCTCTGATGGGTACGGATGCTGGCGGGAAACACAGAAACACAATCCATGAGGAATAAAGAGATTGTTTGCCAATGATCCGACCGAAAGTGGCTCCAGTGTGAAAATGCCCTGAAACACACGGCTCTGGCAACAAAGGAATGTGCTTTTTAGTCTTAGCTCCGTCAGTGACCACTGCAGCCTGGGCCAGTTTATGCTGCCATTTTACTGCCCTCACGGTGTGGCAGATAAATAAAGCTGAATCCTGGGCGTGTTTTAGTTATTTTCACACATCTGCAGATCGTGTTTATTGATTGGCACACATAAATGGATGTTGTGGCAGCTTTTAGACTTCAAAAATCAAGATAACACAAATGATTTTCTCTTTTTGTGCAGCCTGGTAGCAAATGTATCAAGTGGCGCTCAGCACTGCTATAAAGTGTGTCCTGTCAGCCATATTGGTAGTGTCATGTGACCGACCCGTGTCTTTTGTATTGCACCCTGGCATCGAGACGGCTGATGGCAGATTCTTGCCGTACACACATGCAGCATTTGAGACGGCTCAGTGTTTGTTTCCTGCAGCCCGTCATGTTTCAATACTTCCGTTTGCTCTCGTAAACTGTGACAATAACACTCTCCGATTAATTCGTCATTAACCGAACAAACACTGGATCTTGCAGGGGTTCAATTTGGGGCTAACAAGAAGATTGGGAAACAATAAGACGACAGCGCTGACGCTCCTTAATGTTATCAGCGCTCACTGAAGAGAGACACACAAACTCTCTGAGGAGAGACTTCTTCAGAACTGTCACGGCAGGTGCCCATCAATAATCCTCATTAACTTCCATTCCATTCTCTTTTTCTCTGTTTGTTTTGGGGCATCAAGACAAAACCTGCATGTTAGCGTAAATGCTAATGCGCTCAATTCTGCAAAGGTCTCCTGTTGCCTCAAAACCCACGCATCTGCAGCGATAGAACGTGTGTCAGTGCTGATCTGTTAGATGCGAGCTGAGAGAAATTGCAGAATTGAATTTGTGTCAGCGTCTGGAGTGCGACGCACGCTGATGAGCTCTGACACAGCGTTTAGAGAGGCGAAATACACACAAACATTTAAAACCACGGGTAAACCTCTTGAGACGTCACACGTGGACAGTGCAATTTCACTCTTCAGGAAAACTCCGTTCATAGGTTTCCATACTGAAGTATTCTGTTCTTGATTTAAGCTGGTCACATGACCTCGACCCTGGGCACTTGAATTGAATAATTAAGCTCCTCGTGGATCTACTGGTATATGTGGAGAAGTGGTTTGGGTCTCAGGGATTTTGAATCTCAAAGGGGCAGATATATAAACTGAGCTCTAATATTTACTATTGCATCATTCCTGGTCTGGGATTAACACGTACATTTGAACAGTAGTCAATATGGGGCAGTGAATTGGCCATGCCCTCCCAGTTAGTGGCCAGTTTGTCCCTCTAGTCCAAAGGAGGCTGTGAACATTTTCAGCACAATGTTTCTGAGATCTGAGCCCGAGCTGCAGATTTAATAAAGCGGCGTCTCAGGAATGTCTGTGTTTAATCAGAAAACAACAAGAGAGGACGTATGAGTCAGATTTCCACCCAGAGCTTTTAATATCCTCTGATCATTAAGAGGGAAATATGATGATGCGCATGCACAAATCCACATTTTGATTGCTTTGTGCTGACACACGTTTGGCAGGACACGCACAACACGCAAACACAAGCAGATTGTCCGAAACATCATGCGCTCGAGTCAGTCTGCCGTGTAGAGCCGGGGTGTGCACAGTGAAACGGAACCATCAACCCATGAGCCTTTAGTATCCGGCACTGGTTATGACCGACATCACGCAGTAAAACACAACGCCATTCACTCTCTAAAGAGCTTTTAACTTAAACGTCTTACGCAGCACAGACTGAATGCAGTTGCAATGGTTTCCCACAGGAAATCCATTGTGTGACAGTTTCACAAAAACACACTAAAAGTGAAAAAGTGCTTTACTTGGAAAAGTCGGGGGAAGCTCATAAAGTCTTTAAAAATTTAAGAGGCAGTGTTTTATAGTATCGTCTTTGAGTTTGCAATAAAATATTTTCGTAATAACAATATATACCTAGCCGTTTAATGCAGAAAACTAACTCCTGTGCTGGAGCGTGCTCCATGCTCACTGGATCCATACGATCCCTTGAACCATTAGCGATGAACTTGGTTAGTTCTTATAAGCTCCTCCCGAACCTCGTTATATTGATGTCATCTCTGTATCTGTCTCAAATTATGAATCTGCAGAGTTTATCCAGTAATTCTTGATGACCACATCAATTTCACATTTGCTCAGAGTGTGAGGTGTATCCTTTCAGAAGACGCACCACAATCCCGAGCGTTTACACACTGCTACAAGATGGAAAGATGATCTTTTGCTCGGCAGAAAGGAACAGAAGTCAGTTAAAAGCCTTCAGAGCAGCTTTACACTATTTAACCACACCCCCCGACCCCCCACCCCCCCCCAGATCCGCTTTCCCTCCACGCACTCCCAGATGCAACCAGCGGGATTCGCTTCAAATGCGACGCTCTATGGTAGTGTACGTGAATAGATGTCACGGCCCAGATGAAGACTCCAGATTGAGATGAGCAAACAAGAGAAACACTAGCTTTAGCTTGAATTATTAATATCGGATCCAGCGGTGTGTATGACACACTAACAGCATGATGAAGAGCAGAAAGAGAGATCTGCCCCTTTAAGAGCAATCAATAGAGTGAATTACTAAGAGCCGGAGCAATATCCTGAAACACACTGACCACAGGAGAGAGAGTGAGAGAGAGAGAGAGAGAGAGAGAGGTGTGTGCAGTCTATAAATTATTAGAGAGAAAAATGAGCAGCTTATTTTATTGCCGATGCCAGCGCTAGCCTCGATCGAATCTACTGTTAATTACGCTGTGCCTGTTAATGGCTCTCCCCTCACACACGTGCACACATCCTCCGGGAGACGGCGGTGCATCCTTCAGTCCGCAGCGTGCACGTGTGTGTGTGGGTGTGTGTGTGTGTGTGTGTTGGTTTTTGTGGTATATAAGGACTTTTGACCTGAATACGCACCAGCAATATAAGGACATTTTGGTATTATGAGGACAGACCCCATGTCCTCATAATTCCAGCAATGTAGAAGGGTTTTTCTTTGTTTCAGAAGCATTCCCTCCAATTTTTAGGCCAAGTCCTTACATACCACAAAAACCAATTTCTATACCACACACTGTGTATTCTACCAGACTGGTAGTCTGCCCCTGTAGCCGGGATACAGTATTGCAACTTCATAGATGGAAAAATACACAGAACTGACTAGTGTAAAATTCGAGCAATCTGATTGGCTATGGCACCAAAAGTAGCCACATTATTGGCCGATCATTGTAAAGTGGGCGGGGCTTCGCGGAACACGAGTAAGGGCGGGACTTCTGCTTGCGTGCCAGGTGAAGCAATCATGAGCCTTCAACACATGAGAAGCTGGTTAAGCGGCCTGTTTTTGAAGGTAAGATTTCAAATGCTGCAAAAGCATGTTTTTGACCCATCTTAGTTAGTTTCTGTGTGTTTAATGAGTTTTGTATAAGCTTTTTATTTCAAATTTGCCAAGTTTAAAGCAGAAAGCATTGATGCTAACTTCTGTAGCAACCGGGCTAACGGTGTGCTATCTTTAATCAATTTGTTTGAACATTTGATGACATTACAAATGACCTATTAGTTTATGTAATTTTAGATTATTGTATAATCTTCCCAGTTAATTCACAGCATAAATAGAATCATTGAGGAAATGGATCAATTTTAATTCTTACTAAGTAGTAGAGCTGGGTGATATGGCCTTAATTTATAAACAAATTTTCCACAAAAAAAAATTATTTTACGATTTATTTCAATTTAATTACAATAAATATACAAAAATAAACACAAAATACAATCTGTACAGTTATTTTAATAATAATAATTATAATAATAATGAATGGACTGGTGTCTCTTTAAGGCATTCTTGATCCCAGATTGGTTGTGGGCATGTGCACATAAATATGCTTGGTCAACTCTCTTTTAAACAGTTGTTTACTCATTTCCTGTAAGTTTAGTGCTTGTTTAAATCTGTATATGTTTGATTTGGAGGTTACAATTGCTTATATTTGGAGATTAAAATGCTTTATACATTATTTTGTTGTAAAAAAAAACGTTCCATGTTACTGTTGGGCTGGTAATTCTATGGAAACGAAACAGCACTTACATATTAAGTTAAAGATAAAATAGATTTTCATTCAAGCACATCAATTTACACCACAGAGTCAAGTGAATTGATTTATTGCCCTGCTCTACTAGGTAGTGACCAAAATTAAATTTAATGGTCATCATTTTGTTCTGGTAATAAATGCCAGCGTGAAAATAAGATGTGTATATATAATGCTCTGTTTAAATAAAGAAACATAGTTCTGAATATTGTTAAATTACAAAACAACAACGTAATTAGGATCTGTACTTTTACTGCAAAGCAACAATTATGTATGCATGTATATCTTTTTTATTATATATATTTTTTCAGTATTTAACAATTCTTTACTTTTTTTTAAGCATTTATATCTACCAATGTCTGAAGCAAAACCCTAAAGCCTAAACCCCTGGAGCAGGCCACTCTATATTGACTTCTGAAAAAAGAGACCTGAGCTTGAAGGGAGATTTATCAATGATTATAAAGGTGGGTTCCGTGCCTGATTAATTCCCATGCATTCCATCAATTCATCCTGACATGGAAACTGATGTATAGCTTATTGTCATCCTCAATTGATCTTGTCAAAAACATAATTTTTTTACTTCTCAGCTGCTGTTTTGTTGATATTAAGAATGTTGGTTTTAACTTTTGTTTGATCAGAGCTTACGTTAAACTTTTTTTTTTCCATTCACCAAGGATGAAACGAAATAAATGATTAACACACTTTTGTCTGTGAAATTTTATTCATTGTTGAATGGCACAACTTTTCTGTTCCGTTTAGGGATGTGCATATTGCTCTGAATTTGACAAAGGAGATTTTCTGCTGGAATACAGAGATGACCTCATCAGTGGTGCAGACAAAGAGTATACCCTGATCCCCTTAAAGTCTTCATGTTTGAGTTTCGTTATAATGGAAGGTTCCTCTGGTACGTACAAGATACTTATTATATTATAAATAAACAAATAGCACATAGCAGAGGTCATGTGAGAAAGTAAAGATATTTTACTTGTCTTATTTAGTAAAGAAAGCTTGTTGCCAGTAAATTATGCATATTCTTTTTTTTCTCAGTGTGGATGCGTCACGGAATGATGGTTCATTTGGACGCCCTGTTAACGATGACCACATCAACCCTAACAGCCAGATGAAGACTATTTGTGTGGAGAGGCAACCTCGTTTTTGTTTGTTTGCCACCAGACAGAAATACCCAGGGGATGGAATAACGCATAATTATGATGACTCTGACTGGCCATGGAGACTGGCCAAGGTGTGTAAACTTTGTGGATTAATTTTTTTGTTTGTTTTATTTAACATTCATGTTTAAAACTTTTTTTTCTCATCAAAGATCATCTTGATTTAGTTTTCATTCGATAATGAGTATTCCAGGCTGTCAGTTGTATAGCTTCTGTTTTAAGAAGACAAAGCTTTCTACGGTCTTCATTGTATTTATATATGGTTTTACATCTTTTGAGGACCTAGTTTTCCAAGGACAATATGAAAAAACTTGGTGTATTACATAGTCACTGGGCTGCTATGATCTGGAATTTAATTTTTGTGTTGTATTAGAATTAATAACGTTGACTCTTTTAACATTGTTGGATTTTTATGTATTTTTAGATGTCACTGGTTGAAGATTGGGCATCTACAATGAGTGTGAACATCTCTGTCCCTGATGATGAGGTATTTATTTATTTTTTACCCTGTTTTTTCACTCCACTAGTCTTCTTTTACCTTTTTTTTATTATCTCTTGTGTTACTGGACGTTCAGCATATGGCAAAGCCTCAAACTAAGTTCTTTCTGGTCTCTGTCTAGCTTTTTTAGTCTACACAAAACCTTACTCAATAGAGACTACGTACCTGCCAAATAATGCTCAAGGTGAAAATGTTTAGAGCTGTAAATATGCCATCGGTAGTGATGAGGAAATAATCCTAAGCAATGCAGAAAATTTTTAAATGATTAAAAATGATTGTTTTGGCAAAATATATTTACTCCACATCGTCAGATGTGTAGCTTTCTGTTTTATGAGGACACTGTTTTATGGGGACTTCATAGTATTTATTTTATTATTCACAAATGAGTTTACTTCACTTGTCCTGTAGTGTGTAGTTTTACATGTGTCTTATGAGGACCCAGTTTTCTAAGGACTGTGTGTGAAATAACATTTTTGTGTTGTATTAGAGTTTATAATGTTGACTCTTTATAACATTGTTGGATTTTTATGTGTTTTTAGAGGTCACTGGTTGAAGATCGGGCATCTACAATGAGCGTGAACATCTCTGTCCCTGATGATGAGGTATTTGTTTATTTTTTTACCCTGTATTTTCACTCCACTAGTCTTCTTTTACCTTTTTTTTAATTATCTGCTTGTGTTACTGGACGTTCAGCATATGGCAAAGCCTCAACCTAAGTTCTTTCTGGTCTCTGTCTAGGTTTTTTAGTCTACACAAAACCTTACTCGATAGAGACTACGTACCTGCCAAATAATACTCAAGATGAAAATGTTTAAAGCTGTAAATATACCATCAGTAGTGATGAGGAGATAATCCTAAGCAATGCAGTAAAATCTTAAATGATTAAAATTGATTGTTTTGGCAAAATATATTTACTCCACATCGTCAGATGTGTAGCTTTCTGTTTTATGAGGACACTGTTTTATGGGGACTTCATAGTATTTATTTTATTATTCACAAATGAGTTTACTTCACTTGTCCTGTAGTGTGTAGTTTTACATGTGTCTTATGAGGACCCAGTTTTCTAAGGACTGTGTGTGAAATAAAATTTTTGTGTTGTATTAGAGTTTATAATGTTGACTCTTTATAACATTGTTGGATTTTAATGTGTTTTTAGAGGTCACTGGTTGAAGATCGGGCATCTACAATGAGCGTGAACATCTCTGTCCCTGATGATGAGGTATTTGTTTATTTTTTTACCCTGTATTTTCACTCCACTAGTCTTCTTTTACCTTTTTTTAATTATCTGCTTGTGTTACTGGACGTTCAGCATGTGGCAAAGCCTCAAACTAAGTTCTTTCTGGTCTCTGTCTAGCTTTTTCAGTCTACACAAAACCTTACTCGATATAGACTGAGTACCTGCCAAATAAAACTCAAGATGAAAATGTTTAAAGCTGTAAATATGCCATCAGTAGTGATGAGGAGAAAATCCTAAGCAATGCAGTAAAATCTTAAATGATTAAAATTGATTGTTTTGGCAAAATATATTTACTCCACATCGTCAGATGTGTAGCTTTCTGCTTTATGAGGACACTGTTTTATGGGGACTTCATAGTATTTATTTTATTATTCACAAATGAGTTTATTTCACTTGTCCTGTAGTGTGTAGTTTTACATGCGTCTTATGAGGACCCAGTTTTCTAAGGACTGTGTGTGAAATAACATTTTTGTGTTGTATTAGAGTTTGTAATGGTGACTCTTTATAACATTGTTGGATTTTTATGTGTTTTTAGAGGTCACTGGTTGAAGAGCGGGCATCTATAATGAGCGTGAACATCTCTGTTCTGATGATGAGGTATTTGTTAATTTTTTACCCTGTATTTTCACTCCACTAGTCTTCTTTTACCTTTTTTTAATTATCTGCTGTGTTACTGGACGTTCAGCATGTGGCAAAGCCTCAAACTAAGTTCTTTCTGGTCTCTGTCTAGCTTTTTCAGTCTACACAAAACCTTACTTGATCTAGACTGTGTGCCTGCCAAATAAACAACTTGCTACAGTTTGGTTGGGCCACAAAAATGCCATTAGTGAATCTCGTGGATAATCCCTGATGTATTGTCAAGAGGAATATGAAGACCCAACCATGTCAATGACTTCATTGTCAAAGCAACCTGGACTTTAACCTCTTAAGCCCTGAGGCCTATTTTCCGGAAATCCTATACTTTTACTTTTTAAGGCATTTCTCAGCTTTTACAAGGCCTAAACTGCAAATCTTGGTATCAAAATGAAGATAGGTTCTTGGGGAGTGGTGTGAATGAGTTAATTTGACAGTCAAGAACACTGGGTAAGAGTAATTGATGTTGGAATGGCCAAAAAATTAACTCCGCCTAAAAAAACCTACATGTTTCCTCCAATATCTCCTTATTTTACTTATAACGAAGCAAATAAACACAATCAATTGTAACCACTACATGTCAAGGGCATCTGTAGCAAGTTTGGTGTTCATACTACAAGAAACTAATATTCTGTAAAGGTTTTGATTGAACAAAGTTCAGGCGTAATCCATGTTGGCAACAAGTTCGGCAAAGTTAAGACAAGATTTACATGCTTGCTTGGTTTTCGCTGGCGTTTTTTCATGGAACTTTCGCTCCCTGCTCTGAAATACTTCATTCAATGTAAATGAGTTGCATATCGCTGGATTCAGCTGGTTGTTAGCTTTCATTTAATGTCATGGTTTTGGTGTTTCCGTTTATATTGTGGATACATATCGCACATAAACAAAAACGTGGTCATGAATTATAATCCGGCTATGTTGTTGTTTATTTGCATGGCGTTCGAGCTGTGGTTAACGGATATGAAATTGAATTAAATACGTTTTTAGAGGAGTTTCCGCTGAACACAACAGTATTTAATATGTGTGGGTTATTCTCAGGGTTAGTGAGCCATGAGCGAAAATGTAACGCACAAGGGGGCAAGTCCCCGGTACCGGGGACTCTCGGGCTTAAGAGGTTAATTGCACCAAAGGCTCATTGCCTCCATAACATTGCTTCCAATTTGAAATACATTTTTTTAGATATACATATATACTGTGTTTTATATCTAAAACTTGCAGTATTTTTGTAACTTCCAACATCTTCTTACCCACTTTTTCCCTTTCGGGATCACAGGGGTCTGCTGGTGCCTAGCTCCAGTGCACTTCGGGCGAGAGGCAGGTGTACACCTTAGACAGGTCTCTAGTCCATCACAATCCTTTTAACTACAGAATAAAATTTTGCAGATGTTCCCAAGATGTCGTGTGAGGAGTCTGCTAAACGTTCTGAAGGTACTAGAGGTTTGGATAACTATAGCACGATGTCTGTAAGTACACAAGTTCTCATATTTTAGGATGTCCTAAAATATGTGTTCCTCATTCCAGCATGTGAAAAAGAGGCAGGAACAGCAAACCCTAAGAAAGGTCAGAAAGTTGACTGGCCAGACGGTTAAACCTACAATTAGAAGGGCTTACATAACCAAAGGAAAACTGACCACTTTGATAGAGTGTTGAGTAAATCCACTTTGATAAATCTGCAGAGGAACCTGTTCTGACAAGACACAGTGCACAAAATATTCAAGATTTTGTGAGAAAAGAGCTTTAAAAGAAATCCCAATACCTCTTTTTATTCAATATAAGTTGACATCGATGTAAATGTCTGTATTACGAACTTTGAATATTATGTAACAATTCGTTACACAATAATTGTTGAAAATAAAAGGACCTCTTAGACTGTTTGTGTTTTGTTGGTCAAAGTGTATTGTGTTTTTTGCTTATCAAGCATAAACGTGAAAGAAACGGATACAAAAACACCTTAATGTCTCTGAATATTTCAAGGTCCAAGAGTTTTCAGTTCATAAAGCTTCAGTTCCCACATAGTAACCCATAATCCAAAATGACATAAATATATTCTTAAGATAAATACAAAAACAACAAACAAGTTCCTCAAATGAAGGTTCCAAATACCGTATTTTTCGGCTCATAAGGCGCACTTTTTCTTCCCCAAAACTGAGGGGGAAAAGTTGGTGCGTCTTATAGACCGAATGCAGAGCGCCGCGAAGTCCGGTCACGGCCGTATGAGAGGCGTAAGAGCTCCGGAAAAAATTACATTTCCAACAATGCCTTTGGCTACGGTAGCCGCAGCGGTGCTTCCGCATCCATACTCACGAGCTACAGAGCTGCCGTTTCTCACACATTGAACGTAAGACTCTCGCATTTGAGTGATCTCTCACGCTACAAACCCGATTTCTCACGCTAAAATACATTTCAAGATGTGAAATGGGCACAGCTAATAGTTTATCTATCTGCGATGTTTCTTGAGCCTGACGATAAGATGATGATCGATCTGCATCGTCTTCAGTCTGTGAGGTTTTTTTTTCCGCTAAACATTCACTTGGACAGTTTCACAAACTTAGACAGTTTGATCCTTCATTAATGGAGTTATGTGGGTTTTTATAGGCTGACAAAAATCAAAATGGTTTATATTAGAACAGCAAGCATACAATTGTTTCCATGTGTTAACGTCAGGTGCATAGATGAGCGCGCTCTCTCTCTCTCTCTCTCTCTCTCTCTCTCTTGCTCGCGTGAGGAAAACAAAACGCTCTCCATGACTGAAACTCTTCTTTAATAAATTCAAACTCAAATCATCTCTCAATGGTACATCTCACACATGTACATACTAGATAACAAACGTAAGTAACGTGCTCTGCAATTGGGTAGTGTTCCTACCGTAATAAATTGTCACTTAAATAAGCTATAAATGAGTTATTTAACATTAAGGAGTAGTTACATTTATTTTACATTAAAATAATTATTAATTAATTATTAAATAATTATTATTTTACATCTGGGGGTGCCCAGATTCTTTTAAAGGTTTAAAGGGGGGCTCGACTAAAAAAGTTTGAGAACCACTGTATTATTACTAATGTGGGGGCAATCTTACTAGCTATTATTAGTAATGTAGTGACAATGTTACTGGCTATTATTAGTAATGTAGTGACAATGTTACTGGCTATTACAGTATTACTAATGTGGGGGCAATGTTGCACTGGAACAGTGATGGTGATAATGAATGGTGGACTTTAGAATGATGAGTGGGGGCAAAGAAAAACATTACAGCCTTTTTTTTGTTACTTTTACTGTTTACTGTTACTTTACTTTTACACAGTTGATATAAAATATTTTACAAAAGTATTTGGTTCAGAATCTTTTTTTTTTATAGATCTTCCCCTTTTAAAATTGGGTGTGTTTATGTGCCGGTGCGTCTTATGAGCGGAAAAATACGGTACTTGAACAGGAGCTGCTAACCATGTGCTGTGTGCACCAAGCTTCCTCCATTCTTTTCTTCTACTACCCTTAGGAAGGTGAAATATAGTAATATTACCCCTTAGTCCTTAGAAGACTTTAGGTGAGTGCTGCCAAATAGTGGTATGGGTAAAAAAATACCCATTTTTTTCCCAAGTTAAAGAGCAAATCAACAGTCTTTGTTTTCTTTTAAAAGAACTGAAAAAATAAATTGTGTTTGTTTTATGTTTGGTTTTTTCTTTTTTATCAAAGCAATGGTTCATGTTATGAATATCCATGTTTGTGTTTGCACTTTTCTATTTTGTACCACACCAGACTGTTAAGGGGTATTGAGATTAATAGAACAAATGTATATTATTGATAACAATTTAAGTTAATGTTCATACATTCATTCAATTGATTATTTTAATCACATATGATCAGGTGCTGAAAAATCACATTTAATTCTTTAATGGGAATGTGTGCTGATATTCGGTACTTATTAATCACCTTAGTCTTGCTAAAGCATCATTTTGTCGAATTTGTGTATTGTGTGGGATTGTGCTCCTGTAAATCACATTGGTCCATGTAGTCCACTAAAAAGTTATATTTGGTGTAGTGTAAAAACTGAGTCTCTATAAACTGGTTAGACCCTGTAAACACTTATTAAGTCAAAGGCGGGACAAAAATGTGAGGGGCGTGGCAGTCCCTGTGTACCACCAAAAAATCGTGTTACTGTTTTATCAGTTTTACTGTGTGTATAGGAAATCTAAAGTGACCAATGTAATCTACAGATGATGATTGAATTTTTGATGGTGGTTTTATCGCTGTGGGTCACTCTTAAAAGGGTGTCCCCTCAAACCACCATCCTACTGGTTTGGGAATAAGTGTCCCTCTAAACCACAAAAACCCGTATGTGTGTGTGTGTGTGTGTGTGTTGTTATCACAGTTCCCCGGGTGTGTTAGCACTAGAATTTTTTCGTCATGATCCCCAGAAAGAAGAAAGCAGCGTTGCCAACTTAGCGACTTTTTTTTTATCCAGCGACTAATCTAGCGACTTTTTCTGGTATTCCTGGCGACTTTCATTCGGAATGACGTGCTCTTCAGACGGAGGAACCGCTTCTGTGCTGCGCCTGTCGGTCTCTTTAAAGTGTCCAGACATCAAATGATTTGATTATGAAAAAGGTAATACCCTTATTGGTTGACGAGAATTATTAGTTATCGCTTTCCATATAAACCACGAAAGTAAAATAAAATAAATTACTTTTTTTAGCTGTAAATAAATGAATCTCTCAGCCTCGCTTTACCTGCGTGTGATCCTCGTTGACAACATTACACTTAGCTTTGGCTGCATTATGTCCAAGATTTACGGTTCAGAAAGGAGTGGGAAATACACCCGAGTTCAAGGGTTGGTTAATGGCTTCTTTGGGGAAGATTCAAGGGCATATTGCATTTATTGCAAGAACGATTTTTATGCCAAATGGAGTGACAAAAAAAAAACACATCCGCTCTCATTGTTTTAATTATTAGAATTTTATTTAGGATTACATGTTTGTTTTATAACCCCATGGGTGTCAATATAATAATGCCATGAAGCACATCTACATGCAAGACTTTTTTTTTGGCATTGTTAAAAACCCATTGGGGGCGGTAAATGTAAAGCATGCACGTCACATGATATTAACGCAAAATAGACTGTGACGTCATAGAGCGACTTTTGGGCCAGCCATTTTGTTCAGTACTTTTCTTACTGAGAAGTTGGCAACACTGGTTGGGAGTCTTGGGCAGTGATGGACGAAGTACACAGCCCATGTACATGAGGAAAAGTTGAGATACCTAGTGTAAAACATTACACCAGTCAAAGTGAAAGTGCTCCCTTTAAACGTCGAAAGCGCGCAAACACGATGTGTTCTGATTGGCACACTTGCGGAACATATGAACTTATTTTGACCAGTCACTGGTTACAGTACATTGTGGAACCTAAAAGAAACGACAGGTTTTAGGAAAGTAGTGGAGTAAAAAGTAAGGTTTTCCACTTCAAATGTAGTTGAGTAAAAGTATAAAGTCTCACAAAAAAATAGTGATACTCAAGAAAAGTACAGATACGCTAAAAAGTTACTTAAGTACAGTAACGAATTACTTGTACTGGTCTTTGGACCGCAGGTTCCTGGTGTGCAGCGCGTCTATTGATGGGCATGACCAGACAAGGATAACAAATGCATTTCGCATCCTTTTATCTCTTTCTCTTCCCACTTTTCTTCCTGTCTCCATACAGTCCTATGTGTTCATCATAAAGGCTCCTCAGAGTTCCATCTTCAATCTGTGAAATTGCAGCAACGCGACATTGCAACATATGAAAAAGCTGTAATAATTTCAACTCAATAGTTTCTTACTTCAAGAATATTACAGACGTCCATTTTTTTAATTAATGTTAAGATTTGATAAAACACTGCTCTTAGAACAAGAAAAAAATGCTTAAATATAGTTGATCGAGCACAAAATCTGGCAATGGGCTAAGAATATTTGAACTTGGAAGGAGTTCTTGAAACAAGGATAAATGATTGTGGAAAAAGAATCTTAAAACCAGAATATTATTAGGGTTTAAGCAATGAATGAAATCGCAGCATTTTTGATGGTCTAAATGAGCTGGAAAAGTCAAATTTCACATGTCAGAACTGGTGAAAATTTCTTTTTAATTGGGGTTTATAATGTGGGTGTTCAAAATGGCTCTATAGCGTCACCTAAGGCATTAGACAAATGAAATTTAGAGCACATGAGTAGGGTACCAAGACTTAAATATAAGTGAAATGGCACATTTTTCCAAAATTGTCAGGAAGTCGGCTATTTTGCAAAAATTGGCCCCTTTGGTTGTGTCATACTTTAACGAACTAACAAAAGTTGCTGTATTCGCAAACATTTTATTCCAGTTTTGTGCATAAATTTAAATTTGCATCTTTGGATGGAAACATGGTTACTGACTTTAAGTACATATTTACTTGTTTTATTGCACAAAACATCCTAGTTTTAAAATAATTCTCCTAGTTTAAAGATCACTTGTGACCTGCTTCAGTGTTTTTGTCTATTTTTACCACCCAGATTTGCTTGATTTTGGAAGATTTTCACTAGACTTTTTTTTTCTTATACCAAGAGAGCGTTTTTTGCTCACTGGCTTAACGTTCAGGCTGGCTTCGGATTACTTTTTTAAAACTCACAGAAATCACAAAGCAACAGGCATCAGAAATAGATGGAAGTACACCCTCCTGGTGTTCTGTTGATGGTTCAGTTTGCTCTTCTACTTGCTTGGAGGTAAGGTGATCGGGCGGGGCATTGTGCATGAAAGCTGGACTTTGTTGTTTTTAGGCATGTTTCACAACGGAGCACAAAATGTGCCTCTCTTTGCGAATCTTGTCTTTGAATTAAGATGAAATCAAAAGCACAGAATCTTTGAGTCAGTCAGTCAGGCACATTGCTATCCCATTCTAATAATCCTTTTGTGAGCTTCACTGATCATCAGAGATGATGAGACGTCTGAAGCTGTTTGTGCAATGATGCGAACTCTTCCATCTGAGTCAGAACAGAGCAAACTTTGTCCTGTTTTCTTCATTTATGGGCAATATTAACGTTACCTCTTCTCATTGTCGTCTGGGGGATGGAAAATGGGTCGGTTTGACTTTTTTATATCTATAAATAGGACCTGAAGCATATAACAGAATGTTCTGGAGAGATGAATAAAACATTCAGTTAATAAATAATACAAAAAGTTTGAGAAAATGAAGCTTGCGGCTGAATATCTTGAAGACATAAACGTTGATTCTCCGGAGGTTTAATGACAGCCGAGCACGGTTTTCCTCTCATTATTTAACATCAAAATGTGCATTATTTTTCACATTAGCATGTTTATGACTGTGATTGAACAGTTTATTCGTTTCATTGTGAGGTAGAGACGAAAGTAGTCATTAAATCAGCTTCTCAATAGGCTCCTACATTTGCTGTTCTCACTAAAATGTTCTTTTTTTGTAAATAATTATTGTAAAAAAGTTTTTATGTGCATGGATGATTATACTGTCATTTTTACATTTCTCTGAACCAATCTAGGGCTAATTTTTCGCATTTTTAAGGGATAAGTCACATGTTTTATATCACAGGACCTTTAATTTGAGCGTGCTGCATGAAGCTCGTTCACCACAAGTCTTCAGAGAAGTGTTTGACGCTCAGTTGCGGCTCATTTCCAGCAAACCCTATCGATCAGAGCCAGAAATCACCTCGTAATGAATATGAAATCAAATGTGAGTACTGTGGCGCATGTTACAGCACAGAACAGCTTAGAGATGGATGACGTCAGCTCATCCTGGATGTTCATGGGACAAAATATTTCCTGGAGCATCTCAATTTCATGTTCAGTGTTAAGTGCACAAAACCCATATTAAATTCAAATGAAGCCCACATTAAAATGTTCTACCATTTGCTGTTTTTTTTCACAGTCGCAGACCTTTATTTAGCACTGAGTTGAGGTTTGCCCTCTCTGCTTTCTTCTTTTCTTGCATACAAACTAAGGTTCTTTGAGAATGTTGCATTCACTTTCCAGGTTTTTGTTGTTTTGAGATTATCTTGTGTGTAAAACAAAAAAAAACTTTAGCCTGGAAGCTAATAAATTTCACGTAAAACACCATGCTCTAATGCAAAATATTAGCATATTGAAATTGTGACAAAAATTTGAACATTTTCTAAAATAATACTTTTTTATGCCTAAAGAGACACCATTTTAATTAGTGTGTGATTAAATGGTGGAAAGAAAAGATCTGAACTACTTTTAGTGGTTTCTAACATTATTTGTACAATGGGAACTAAGGCTAAACAACATTTTGGGGAAATTAAGGTTATTGTAGGTTATTTTGTTTTGTTAACTAAATGTTGTGTTTTATTTTGTAATCAGAACAGTATCTCTGATGTTGCTTCATCCGACATATACAAACTTCAATAGTGCAACATTCACTTCTTCAAGAGAAAATAAAGATCAAAGGTGATATCCCTTTGTCAAGAAAAGGAGATTTTACACCTTGCCAGTACACTCCTCGTGCTTAGTAAAGAAAGCCTTTTATGTCACTCTTTGCTATTTTTTCAGGAATTGTGGCCTTTGCTTTGACACTTTTAAGGAAATCCGGATTTCACATAAACAGTTTTGCTCATAGGTTTACACACCCTGACAAATTTTCTGATTTCTTGGGCATTTTTCAGAAAATATGAATGATAGCACATACACATTTTTTCCCATTTTTTCCAGCTACTGTGTTTACTCTTTTTAAATCCTAACGACAACAGAATTTTTTCAAAGAAAAAAAAAAACACAAATAACTGAAATACAGGGAAACTCTGAAAAAATGTGGCGTGGTTGTTTCAAGGAGCACAATAAAGAGAGACTTGAAGAAAAATGGGTTGCATTGGCGATTTGTCAGAAGAAAGACATTACTACGCAAATGCCATGAAGTAGCCCGCTTATAAAACTCCAAACAGCTCAGAGACTTCTGGAACAAAGTGTTTTGGAGCGATGAGAATTAAACTTTTTGGCCAAATCCATAAATGCTACATTTGGAGAGGAGTTGACATCCACAACTGTTAAACATGGACGTGGGTCATTGATGTTTTGTGGATGTGGGAGCTCCAAAGATAAAGGAAACTTGGTCAGAATTGATAAGAAGGTGAATGCAGCATGTTATTAAATGATACTGGTGGAAAATTTGCACTCGTGAGTCCCGAAGCTGCGTATGGGACGTCACTGGAGATCCAAGGTCAAGTCCACTCATCATTGGTTCCACCAGAACAAAGTGAAGGTTCTGGAATGGATCTCAGTATCCTGATCTCAATATCCGTGAAGCACTCAATCGTGCAGTTCATGCAACACAGGCAAAGAATTTAAAATAGTTGGAGGCTTTTTGCCAAAAACAACGTGCTGCTTTTTCAACAGATGAGATAAAGAACCTCATCGACAACTACCTCAAGAGACTTAAGGCTGTTACTGATGTTAAAGGCAGGGATACAAGATATCAAGAGCAGGGGTGTGTAAACTTAACAAGAATGAGTGAAAAAAGTGTTTTTAATTAAAGTCTTACTGGTAAAGTACTCTTAGTGGTAAACTTAAATAAAATCTAGGTTGAATGTCTGGATGCTTTCAGATTCAGATTTCAGATGTTTCTCCAGCATCTTGTTTGTTTTGTGTAGAAATATCACAATGAAGGTTTTTTTCAGACTGAATTTTTAGCCACTGATCTCTAAAAATAATTAAAAATCGAAATGCTGAGGCAGCCCCTTGGTGTGAGTTTGATTTCTTCATTCTTCACAGGAATTTTTCAGTTATAAAATGCCACATTAATTTGGTTCATGTCATGTTTTTGTATAAAACAGGAAATACTCTTATCCCCATTAAACCTGAATTGCCAGCAGACTGGATTTGGCTTAAAAGAAGCAGAATTTAAATTCTCGAATATTTTACTTACCGAGCACCTTCCCAATGACGATAGATTTGATGGCGTTGAATTCAGTGTCAGACGTCAGGTTGAAATCTTCCTTTGCATGCTGATCCACCTAGAAGAGGATATGTTTTGTCAGGGATTATGGCTGACAGCAGGCTACTATTCCAAAGAGAAAATAAACATAAACCGCCTGCATCAGCATGTTTTGTGTGCTTCCATCAGCTCGGATTTAAACTCTATTTCATTCTAGCACAGTGTTGTTTTTTCTGGCTTGCCTGGTAGATTTCACTAGAAACATCTCAATGGTACTGAAAAGTGTTATCATTATGGCTGATTTCTGGAGCTCTTCAAGCTCTTCACACCCGACTCAAAAACATTAGCTGCCATAAAAAGATCTTTCCCAGATCTGAGGAAAAACAGATTTGACAAATAAGGCCTGCAGTCTGAACCAAGCCTAAGTACCTGAACGCTGAGGCTGTGTCCAAATCTCTGGATGCTGAGTTTGTGCAGCTGCCCGTTGGCAAGGTTCCTACCAGCGGTTGCCAGATCCTCTGCGTCTTTGTTGTGTGCTAACTTGTACCTCAGCTCCAAATGCCCTGCACAAACAAAGAAGATTTCACTCTTTTTTTTTTTGTTGAACATGGTGCTTGCATACAAAACAAGCCAAAACAACTGTAAAACAAGAAATTAAAAACTGACGTATGAAAGTTTCTTCTTAGTTGTCGTTTATCGTTTGTAAAAGAAAAAAATGATAGTTTAAAGACAATCTCTCCATGATTAATTTGGAAAACAACATTTGTTTGGTAACAGATGCTGAAGTAAGATCTTTATAAGATGAAACACCATTTAAAGTGTTCAACTCAATAACCTTTCACCAGAGGATCTTTCACCTACTGACAAAAACCAAACTAACCAAATTATCTTTGCACCAGTATTTGACATACAGCTCTGTCCAGGTTGCAGTAGTGGTACAACAGATGCACTCCGCTCCACACAGGGGATACAGGAAAAAAGATGACGACAAAGAAGAAATCAAAGAACACATCAGAAAACATCACGGCTGTCGCGTGGTTTATATTGTTGGTGGCTGATCACAGGGAGCTTTTTGACAGAAATATGGAGAAAGGAGAGGATTTGTGGTGCGCCATAACTTTCCTGTTTCTTGTACGAAGTCGCTTTGAAAATGTGGGACAAGCGACACAAGCACCTCTTTTACATCTTACTCATGTCATCAAAAGAGCCAGCTTTCATTGGAAAAAAACAGATCTGATATGGCAATCCGAAACTGTTTTTTCGTTGACACTCGTTTGGTCAGATGTATGAGCTGTTCACATGGTTTTCGATCGAGGAGTGTTGTCGCTCAAAACTACGGACCAAAAATTTGAACGGTGTGTAGAGATTTCACCACAGCTTCCTGCTCATTTTCCTGGCTGCTGATGCAAAACAGGACTTATTTTAAAATATCTAAATATTCCAGACCAATTTATATTTACATCACCAAACCAGGCAACCCATGCTCTGTGATCGTCCTCTCAGGAGCTCCTTGAGACTCCTCTTGAGAGTCTCCTATTTTTACTGTATTTTCACACACAGAGAGTACATCTACGTTACTTGTGCATCACAATACTGTTCACTTTAGTTAATACACTTCAAAAACGCTCTCTTAGAACAAGAAAAAAAACCTGCATTTAGTAAAAAACCCATTCCACCATTTCTAATCCCCCAGACGTTATTTGAATAAAAAAGTATCAAAACGACTTCATAAATACATTTTATTACCAAGCAATGTGTACTGCATACTTATTATTGCTATAACGATTGATAGAATCCACATAAAACACTAAAAAACAGCATTTATTGCTTGTCCCCAGACTCTGATGCTACACGTCATCATAAAATATGATTATTATCTGCTAAAAAGAACCTTTCTTTTTTATTGATGTGTAAATCTACGTCTAATGTTTGTTTTAGACGTAGATAAAAAAAAATAAAGTCATGTCCCCAGCTTTTTACTCTTTCCTGTTACCCAAACCCATCCCACTCCTGAAAAGCTGGGGAATTTTCACAAATCAGCTTTTTCAGCAGGAAGTTACATCACTTGGATCTTTAGATCTTTGGATCTTTGTGTTTATTTAGCATGTGTTTGCAAAATTTTTTTTGCTAAAACCCACTCCTGTTACTTTCAGCGCTGTTACTTATATAAAGAATAACAAGAGGGTTGGTAACGGCACCCATCTTTTGATCTTACTTAAGATGGAGCATGTATGGCTATATATATATATATATATATATATACTATTGGAATCAAGTAAAAAATACATTTTTAAAAAGTTAAAACAAGCAAATGGCACCCGTTCCGTGGAATGGCTCTTAAACTCTTTATAGATCTAGAATGGGGCAAACAAATTTGACTTGACAAGATATATCTAGCTGAAACAAATGCTGGAGTTAAAAAAGGACAAAAAAACTCTCAAAACAAGTGTTGTTTTACACTATTTAGAGCAGGGGTCGCCAACCTGGTGTCCGCGGGCATCGCGTCGCCCGCATTGACCATATCAGTCGCCCGCAAGCCAGTTCTAAAAATAGATCTAATCACGAACTTTCACTGTCTAAAATTTGATTAAATTGTGTTGCCATTTTTTTAATTGCATTTACAGTGATGTAAATATAAAACAAAACGTATAAAAAAATATAAAAACCTTTTAAAAATCATAAAGTAGCAGAGTTCGCTAATAGGAGAATAAGGCAGAGGTCAGTCTAGTGCGCATGACAAACTTAGCCTTGGTCTAGAGCGTTGCAAAGATGAGGATACGAAAGCGGTTTCTACCCACATAAAAATTGCGGAAAAAAGGAAGCAAACGTATTATTTTAATAGTGAATGGGAGGAAGAATTCTTTTTTACTAATGTGAAAGAAAACTGTGTATGTGTCTCATTTGCGCTGCGACTGTGGCGACGGCAAAGCGACACAACGTTGAGAGACACTTCAGCACTTGTCACAAAAGCTACGATGCTAACTACGCACCCGGCAGCGCTCTACGAAAATAAAAAGCTTGCGAGTTAAAGGCAGCTTTGGCCAAACAGTAATCTTTTTTTACAAGGCCAGTGAAAAACTCTCAAAAAGCAACTGAAGAGTTGCAGTATCAACTTACATCCAGATTACAGTACACTGGTGAAGAGCATGCAATGCCAGGCTTCCCACTAACACGCAATGCCACAGATGCCACTCAAATGTCAGTGCCATGGCAAAGATAGAATGATATAAATGAATGATAAACTATTACAGATGTGTTACTAAGTTTAACAGACATGATTTGTTTCAATGACTGCAAATGTAGTGATTAGTTCAAATGTGTCAAGATTTATTCTAAAATTAATTGATTTTTGTTAGGCACCGGCAGACCCCCGTGACCCCGAAAGGGAAGAAGCGGGTATGAAAATGAATGAATGAATGAATGAATGATTTTTATTAAATCGTAGATTATTGATTATTTGTACAAACATGGTGCAGAGTTCATTATTTGATAAAAACGAAACCGTCTTGAAAAATTGGACGTGATTTCCTGCAAAATGTTGTGGAAGTTATCATTTGAAAATTAAACAATTGGAAAGGTAAATAAGAAATAAAATATTGCATGTTTAAGTTTATCTGTTTCCTACCTTGTTAAATGATTCTGAATCTTTATTGATAAAATATTAATCATTAACAATCAGTGTCCTCACGTAGAATGTCATTAATATAAAATTAAAGGTGAACTGTGCAACTTTCTGATTTCAGAAGTGTGTTAGCAAAGTGGTAGCCCTTTCATTATCAGTGCCCTTGAAGTAGCTCTCAGCTTCAAAAAGGTTGGCGACCCCTGATTTAGAGGGTAAAATTGCATTGAAACTAGAAAATTTGAACTTGTATCTAGTCACAACTGATCTAAAATCTAGGTTATATGAATTAAAACTAGGATGTTTTGTGCAAATGGACAGATTGGATGAAAACCTGATTTGAAACAAGAATGTTTTGCTAAATCATTGACATGGAAACTTAAAACGTGGTAGAACTTCCCTGTTTTAAGAATCTTTTTTCACAAGCATTTTATTTTTTTCTTTCAGGAATTCAAAAAGTCAAAATGTATTACCCCATTGTCAGATTTTTTGCTTGACCCACAAAGATTTTAACTATATTTATGCTTTTTTTTTTCTTGTTCTGAGAGCGGTGTTTTAATCAGAGCTTCTTAAAATAAGATGTCTGTAAACAAATGTTTTGATTTAAGATTCTAGTTTTAAGTTCAGTGGCAAAATCAAAATTGTTTTAACAAAGTTTCTTAATCCAAGTAAGAACAAGCAAATTTGGGTCATATTTTCTCGAAATAAGCAAAAGACCCTGCATGTCTAAACTAGATAATTCTTCTTAAAATAAGAAAATAAAGATTTTTTTTAAATCGAAATTGAATCTTTTTTAGCTTTGCTTAGATTTCCGTTTTGGCAGTGCAAGAGTGTATTTAGTACTTGTGAAACTTTATGCAGAACCTCTCTTGTTCTTAAATGTGTTTTATAATAAAGTGGGGCCAAGAAGAAAGAAATTTTAAGAAGCGACAAACATTTGACTGTTTTTAATTATAATTTCATAACTTCTGCTGTCTGTAAGTGAGTGTTATCTGTAATTTATGCTGATAAACCAGTCTAGATGAGGAGGCACAGAGCTGTCAGATGGTTCTGCATGTTTCTTTCTGGACGTCTGGTCTCTCAGTATAATTGGATGAGCAGGTATATTATTGGCAGAGGCTGATTTTTGCTTCCTCTCAGTGGAAACTCAGCATGGCGTGAGGAACAGATCTGCCATTTATGACTGAAAGCAAGCAGGATGCCATGGTAATTGGCCTAACACCAGGCTACATAAGACAGGACTATTCTGGGAACCACAGAGTTGCCAGGTTAGTATCTATTACAACTAAACCCATATTCTGTGAAAACATCCTATCATTTAAATATTTCACACCTTGTTATTTTCAGTTATGTAAATTCTTCTGTAATATTTCATCTCTAATAGACTTGTTAGCTGTTTTTCAGGGGAAATCATGTCTGCATGAACATGTGCTCGAAAAGTTGGCTCATCCAACCCAACTGCTTTAACTTGGTGTTTTGATCTCGGCATGCATCGGTGCATGTGCCAATCACTGCGTCTGTTTTGAATTAACGTAACCTACCTATTGTTTAATTGTGATTTAAAAAAAAGGGTAGGTTTCAAAAAGGATGTTAGTGGTTTTAAACGAACATTACAAAAGTTCTGACAAATATTAATTCAAATTAAATTTAATTCAAATTAAATTGTGAGAAAATGCGTAATTGTCTTTTGGTGTCATTTACAGTTTTCTAGGGGTTTCATGGTACAAGATGTTCGCCGTTTTTTTTTTTATAATTTTCACACTGTTTTGATCGTGTCTACTTTTTGATGAGTTTATGAATTTTTATTTTGTCTCAACACTTTTGACTTTTATTATAAAACATAAAAAGTGTTCATGCTCAATTTTTGCAGTAAAAAATGACAGTTTAATACTCAAAATTGTATTTTTTTGTACAATTGCAGGTTTGTTGTGGAATTAAGCAAAAATTTAAGTAGTAACATTCCGTTTGTGACCCTTTATCTTTTCCATTCCTCCTGCCTGAACCCTATGGGTGCGTTCTCTTCTTATGGGCACACTCTCCCTGTCTGATGTTTCCTCTTATCAAGTGACTCATGTTTTGTCCTCACGTGTCTTCCTTAAGTTTGTTTAGTCAGGTTTTCCTCATCGTGGGTTCTTTCTAGGGTTGTAACACCATGATTTGGTTCGATACAACACACTGGTTTATATAAATCTAAAAGTATGGTTTTTGTCTTTTCGGTTTACTATGATGGAGCATTTACTACTTCAAACAAAACTTAACAGTCCTTTTAAGAAATCAAATGTTTTGTAAACATGCCTTTTTGAGCAACTTTACCATTTTTCCGTACATTAAATTACACAATAATTCCACAAAAATCCTGAAATTTGAATCAAAAGAGAAAGGTCTTGCCACTGTAAAGGATTTGTATTGCATTGAGTTTGCAAGAGAGAAACAGAAACACATGCAATGGTTGACTAGGTCACTTGTTCTCGGCAGCAGATGATGTTGAGCGCAGGCTTCAGATAGCACGCTGGGAGTATTTCTGGGGATGTCCTCTCCCTGCTTAGTCTAGAGGCGCGTGGGTTTCCTGACCAGAGGTGTGGATCCTCGCTGTGCTGGTGTGTCCAACAGTCCCCGGGCTCCGAGCTTTGTGGGCCCATTTCCACTGCATTGGCCCCTGCCTGATTGTGGGTAGCCCAACACCCGGCACGCTCTCCCGGGGGATGGGTAACCAGTCGAACCCAGTGACTCAGCTGGCACACTCCAGACCCGGTCGCCCTTGCGGCATCCATTGCTGCTCCTTGTGGAATTAGGTTTCCTGAAGTTCCAGGTTCTTGGCGCATACCAGGTAAGTGGCTCTTCTCCCTCTCCGCTGGCTCCCTTTCGCTTTTAAAGAGTGTCATAGCGACGCGGCACAGCTGGTGACCCTGATCAGCCCATCACAGTATGTAGGAAACACGTTTTACCTCCAACCCTCAGAACGTTTTTTAGAGATAAGAGATTTTGTCAGAAAACACTTTCCTCGTTTTGAGAATCTAAATAAACACCCAATCCGTCATCCACCCATAATCAAACGCAACTAGATGGAGAAACTTTTCAATTGTACAGAATACAATTTTAACCCATTCATATCACAGCTGAGTCAGAGAAGGAACTGGGACTTGAAATTGAAAAACTGCCTGTGTTGGAAACCTGGCTCCGGAGCTTCCTTCATATCATACAGCTGGAAGTGTAAATTAGATTTGAGTCTAGCAATAGTCCGAAAACTTTTGAACCTTTTAGTCCATTTCATTTCTGAACATTTTCATATTTTACATCACACTTTGATCTACTTTTCATCACTGAATGTTACCTACTTCTTTTGACATTTCCTGTTTGTAATCCTTTCCTGCTGCTTGTTTTTTGTGTACCGTTGTTTGTTAAAACTTGTGCAAAATCCAATAAAAAATAGTGTTAATTTGGAATTTTTATTGCAAAAAATCATACAAATCGAGAATAAACTAAACAAAAATCTAAATTGTTCAGACAAAAAAAATGTTAAAAATTCCCCCCAAAAAACCCAAACAAAACCTTTTACACTGTTTGCCCTTTTTGTTCCATTGTACCAAAAACACAAGCCAAATCACAGGTCTTGTACTTCCAAGAGAGACCCCTTCTTTTCAACGCTATGTGGCACTGATGGCAGCGATATGGGGTCTGTAAAATGAACCTCAAAAACGATTGTGCATCTTACTTTTTATGTCATAAATTTTGTAATGTTCATTTAAAACTCAAAATATTAAAACTATTAACCTTAATGAAAGCTACATGTTATATTTGAAATCCAAATTAAGCAAAAGGTGGCTCGCGTCATTCAGACTAAGTTCAAAACAGACACTGTGTCCCTCAATTGTGAAGAAATACTAAATTAAAATGCTACCCAGTGAACTCTCTCTCTCTCTCTCTCTCTCAGATAAACCTAGACTTCCAACTTACCTTTTTAACTTTCTTCCCTCTCCATCCATCAATCCATATTAACTACACTCTTAAAAACCGGTCCTTTGCTGGTTCTTTACAGATTTGAAGGTGCTATATAGCACTTTTTCACTTTAAAGAACCCCTTAAGATTTTTTTTTAAGTTGTTCACTGTTTCTTTGTGGTTTTGGACGTACTGCTGGAGCACTTTGTTAGCATAAAGAAACTGTTATGGTACTTGTGGTTCTAAAGTAGTTTTTTATCTGCTATATACACATGCTGGTCATATATATGGTCATTTGAATCATACCAACAATTATTTGTTTCATACATTTGATGGTCGGATGCAAATAGAAGCTTTGATAATATTTTTTAAATGGCACAAAAAAAGGTTCCCCTATTAATACGTGCCCAAGAACCAGATTTGGTTCTATATAGAATCTTTTTTTGGGAGTGTAGTCAAAATGGAGTTTTGTTTTTTTCCTAGAAACAAATGTCAGTCAAAACGGCAAAACTGTAAATAAAACTGCTTAAAAAATGATTATTTTGATATTTCCTCATTCTAAAAGAAAGAGAGATGGGTCTCCTGGACTGTACCCTGCTTCATAGACAGTTGCTAAGGAAAAATTCATGCATTAAAGGGACAAATAGTGCAGTAAACAATCGTAGTGTCTGAACAGATTCTTCCAAACGAATGTTCTTTTCATGCATGAAATCGAGCAGACAGGAGGAAGGATGCAGACCGTGTCTGTTGAGCAGGATGACCATGTTCTCTCTGTAGTAGGAGTTGACGTAGAGCAGGAGCGCTGGGGCTTGACTCGTCCTGAAGCTCAATGAAATGTTCTCTCCCTTCAGTGTTAAATCTGAGTAGATGGAGGAAGACTGAGCGCTGATGTTCCTGATCAGCTCGTACGGCTCTTTAAAAGTGTACGTGACAGAAGTCCCAGGCTTGAAGAAAGCAGAAACCTCTGAAAAATATGACAAAACACAGATTTTGATTTTATTTATTGCTTAGTAATAGAATTAATATAAATACATTTTCACTTGTCTTCATTCAGTTTTTTATTCAATGCATTGCTCCAATGAAGATAACAGATCATGTGTTTTAAAACCTTGGTTTAGCTCTCAACAAATTCCATTTACATACATACATACATACAAAAATATGTAAATGATGAAATTAACTGTCCGTGATAATGCAAAGTGTGATATTGCATACCGCACTTTAAAGCATTAAATAGGCCATTTTATGCAAAGTCTACTAGGCATGATCTACCGTCGACCCTGAAACTGATGAGCCAAAGACAGCTAAAGTTTAGTTTGCTTATCCAGCTTAGCAAAAAAGCCTGACATAAATATAAATTTCAGTTGCAGGACAGCATTAATAACTAAAAACAAAAACATGCGCAACACACATGCAGCTCCCAAAGTCTTGTCTATTTTGTAGAAAAAACCTTCTATAAACCTCACTTTAAATGAATTAAGTGGTTATATATATATATATATATATATATATATATATATATATAGCCCATATGAAAAGCTAATGTTTAATGTACTGAAATAAAATAATTTCATAGAAAAAAAAAATTAAAATTTTATCAAGACAGAAAAGTCAAACTTTGGCAAGACAAAAGAACAACTTTACTGCAAATACAAAAATATGTCAGCAAATTAAATAGTGGTGCTGTGAGATCCAAATGAAATATCTTGTGTGACTTCCGTGAGCTTAAAGGACTGCATCCATGTCGTTTGGTAAGGATTCATAGAATTTATAGATGAAGTCATCATGAATAGCAGAGAAAGCAGTCTTGCATGCCTCCCAGAGTTCATCAATATTTTTTGTTTTCGTCTTCCATGCTTCCTCTTTCATCTTAACCCAGACATGCTCAATGATGTTCATGTCTGGTGACTGGGCTGGCCAATCCTGGAGGATCTTGATCTTCACCTTGAGGAACTTTGATGTGGAGATGGAAGTATGCCGCGGATCACCATTCTGCTACAGAATATGGCCTCTTTTATGGTTAGGAATATAAGGTAGCTAAGAATTCTTGGTGTTTTAGTCTATTGATGTTGCCTTCCAGCCTGCAGATCTCTTGCACACCCCCTTACTGGATGTAACTCCAAACCATGAATTTTCCGCCACCAAACTTTTTTCAGGGTGAATCTTGGAAGCATGTAGACTCCAGTAGGTTTCCTGCAATATTTGCAATAACTGTGGTGTAATTCAATAAAAGATCAAATCCACCTTTCCAGTGTCCATCCTTTTAGCAGGCTGTGGTATTGGCAAATGCAACACTGTGCTGGCTTCTGGGCACTGATTTGACCATGGAGGCCCATTCAATATAGAATCTGACTAACAGTTCTGGTTGACACCGGACTTCAGGTGACCAGGTTGTACTTGACCCTGAGACAAGCAGTGAATCTGGTCTTTAGCCTCTTGATAAGCAACACTGTAGTCTCAGAGTGAATCTTATGCATGTTTGCAGAGGTTTAGTTGCAGTTGATGTGAAGGTCTAGTGCAAAGGGGTTCTTTTTATACACACCTGATTCCTAATGGACCCTTTTTATTAGAAACAGGTGAAGACAAGGGGACAACACATTTGTCTTCGCAAAAATTTACTCAATGGGCTTTACCAAACTTTGAACATTAGAATGTTTTTTGACCGTTTTGTTTTGCACCGAAACATTATTACAAAAGCTGCTGGGATTACAATAAACCATTTCTTAAAAATAAATCTTGAGTATTAATATATTTCAGCGGCACTTCCGTTGAATATTTTACACCAGCGTCAAGACTTTTGTCAGGGACTTGTAGGATTACAAATTTAACATCTATTATAATTTATGCCTTTCCTACATAACTGTTTAATAAGAGTCACAAGTTGGGCATGACGGGCCTCGACTTATTTATGCCCCTCGGGCCAATTTTCACATCATTGCTCACATGCGGGCCAGGCTTCGGGCTTGTTTTAGTCTTTTATTTATATATATATATATACTCACATTTATACTATATATTGAAATATTTTTACTTTTATATATTCGCATTTATTAATTTAAAACAAGCGATAAGAACTAGGTGATGGTAAAACAAATCGAAAGACATTTTACCAACCACGCGGAGTCTGCTGTACCGATCACAGGCATTGGCACGCACACCAAAGCACACGGGTTTAGCTCACCCACGATTCACCTCTTGTGCAGAAAATGGAGAACATAACGCGCAGAATCGCCAATGGTGAATTGAAACTTAGAAAAACACAAAAGGGAAGGCAAACTTCTGGTCTGTTTTTGAAGTAGTGACAACATTAAATAACAAGCCGACTGGTTATGATTATTCAGCCAGGGTTTACCCGTTTTAGGAGGCTGTCTCATTTTCTTTTTGGAATTGTTATTTTCTTTACCAAACTGTTCATTATATGCAGTTTTATAATATAACTGTAGACTAAGGTAAGACAGGCTGTTATTCTTAGTCTTTATATTTGTTTAGATGTTACACTTTGTTTAAAATGTTTACATGTTGCACTTTAAAACTAAAACATTAATGTGTTTGTTTTTGATTATTATTATTATTATTATTATTATTATTATTATTATTATTATTATTATTATTATTATATCTTTTTAATCTTTGGATTTTATTGCAAGCAACCCAAGTTTCGATTTGAGAAGCTAAATTGGTCAAATAGTCAGCTGCCAGCTATATCATATTATTCTTATTATTATCATCATTATTAATAATTGTGTTGGTTGTGATTTTACATATTTTCTGATGTTTTTCCACAATTATTTTATTAAAACTGCCCTTTAATAATAAATGATAAGATTTTATACGTTTTCTTATGTCTTGTCTTTTTGATAATAAACGTTTAAACGAACATTTAAACTTTAATTTATCAAACAAAATGTGGTCCAAACATTTTTTCTGAATTAATAAAGAAGAAAAACAAAATATAACATAGCCACTAAAACCACACTGCACAATTTTTTTCACTACAAGATGTGTACTAGGATTTAAAAAAAAAAAAAAAAAACATCGGGCTCGGCCGAGAATTCTGAAAGCTTGTCGGGCCTGGGCCTAAACTTGAAGTCCGTGTAGGGTTCTAGATTGTAGTTAACTCGCTAACAGTTCTGCTCTCTTATCCACTTGTTAAGTTATGATGTTGCGCAGCGCTTCTAGGTCCTGGTGCTCCACTGTCCCACTGACAGACAACAGTATAAGGCGCTGAAATTTTAATCATTATTGCACCAAAAACGTTTTAAATCAGTTTCATAGTGTTCCATTGTATTATAGGTTTCATTACTCCCCAGGGGTTTTGTGCTATCCTCTGTATATATTCTTGTGTCTATCTGAGCTTGGCATGGGACCATTGTTGATCACTACAGAGCGCAGTTATGCAATGCAAGCCTTTCGTGTGACTATAGTGAGTTTTTGAACAAACTCCACTCATTCATTCATTTAGGTTAGTTATTTTTTTTTACCATGTCCTGTCCTGCTTAAAAGCCATCACATGGGGGAGTAGATGCTTCACTGAGTTGGACAGTTTTGTTATCTCCAGGGGAGTAAATAACCTGGAGTGGTGTTTCCTCCTCTGGATTGGAGCATTGAATGTATGTAGTTATTTATTGGTTGTTTTTCCCACGGACCAGTTTACAGTTTAATTACATCAGGACATATATATATATACATGTCATATGTACATGTCATTTAGTTTAGTTTATTCCTCCTCCTTTGGTGAAGTCTTATGTTATTTAGGTTATTCATGTTTTGTTTTTTATTTATATTACTTGCTTTTTGATCAATAAGTTAGAATGATTATGGCTTTCAAGCCTACTGCTAATTTGGAGGGTATTGATGGTTTATTGCATGTGTGTTGTTTACATGAGAAATACTGTGTTACAAATTTAACAGAAATTTCAATAAATAAGCAGATTTTGAATTTAATCGTTTCTTTGTCTTGAGTTTACATTAATTCTTTTGATTAGTCTTTTGATTGCAAATAATTGCAAAAATTATGCTATTATTTAACCTAATAATTAACCTAAATTGTTTTAGAACCTTTTGTTTACTACGTGTAGAATCATAGTGACTATTTCAATTTGTTCACACATGGACACTTGACAATAAAGCTCATACTCATTATATTTCGCTCTCAAATACACTGTTATATGAGGTGACTCATGAACTCATGCATGTGTCAACTCTGAACCGGCAGAAGCCGGGTTAACAGTGTTTTATACACAGGTCTAGAGCTGCTTAAATCACACCAATTGAAACATTTGCTTGAAAATTGTAGCAGGGAACCCTCTATTCTTGAGTCAATCAAACTGCTTTGGGAAATGGACCACTTCAATGAGTGATTATGCTCTAAAACACTCTTTCTGTCACTCAATACCTTCAATTTCAATAAGATCTCTAAAGCAAATAAGCGAAACGCGACATTATTTTTCAACATCGGCTGTTGGCTCAGCTCTTTTTCAACCAAAAGTACACATCACATTGTGCAGCTTAACATGAATCAAGTCCAATCAATAAACAAAATCAATTCTGACACAGGAAACGTCCTTCTTCTCTTTACGAAATCATTTCTTTCCCCGGGCCTCAAACTTACAGCACAAGGAACACGCTGTGCAATCAACGAATGCTCTTTGAAAATCAAAAAAATCAATAACTTCAGTTGCTTTGTGAGCGTCCTTTCAGCTTTTAAGTTGAAAGAAGAAGTAGTGTTGAACATACAGAACCAATGCACTTTAAAAGATAAATATTAAATCATGCGTAAATAGAAACGTTTCAACTCTTTCTGGAAGCTCTGAAAGCACATACCTTTATGGCAGAAGGTCCCAGTGTACGGTGAGAGGCTGCAGTCACAGGTGAACCCACGGAGCTCCTCCACACAAGAACCAAAGTTCTGACAAAACCCTTCGTAGCTGCTGCAGTGTCCTGGGCACCCTGGCATCACACCGGGGGTGACCCGTGCCCTCTCCTCCAGATCCACGGGCCTCCCATTGAGCTTCAGGGACCGGAGGCAACCTAGGAAACCTTTCTGTCTGGAGGCTGTTCCTCCTGAAAACACAAGAACAGCCTTCATATGTTCTTTCTCGGCATCTGCCATCCACAGCAATCACTGAAATGGCACAATATATCTCACAAAAACTATATAAACACACAATCTGTATATAAACACTTTTCAACATCTCCAGGGGCTCAGGAGAGGCACTCATGTCATTTAAACATGCTTTCAGTGTAAATTAACAGCCAGTATAATATGGATAAAGTTTGATGTTGGCTTGTAAAAGTGGCACTTCTAAGTATTTTTATTAGCAAAATGGTTGCCAAGGTTGGATATTTGGTTGTTATGGAAGAGTCAGTGACATCATACAAAGATCCCAATGCCCATTCGAGTACTAACAAGAAACCCCCACATCTATTTGATTTTCCTTAGCTGAGATGTTACTATGGAGGAGTCAGTATAATATATTGTTCCCTTTGTCATACGTTCTACAAATCAACCCCAATAGCATTTACCAAAGTTGAGATACAATTACGAAAATTTGGTTGCTAGGGAACCATCAGTTATGATATAAAAAAATTAATTTGTTACTAATATTAGCAAAAAGACACCCCCATTTCTCTACAATCTCATCTTGGAGACATTTTCGTTGCTTTTCAAAGGCCATTATGAGTCAATGCTAAATATTTATCTCCTTCTCGAGCCTAGGGTTCACATACATTTGCACAGTACAAACCAACTTGTTCTTTCCATGAGGTTCTCAGTTTGAGTTACAGTTTTATACAGTTTGGCCTCAAGTTAAGCATTCTCAGTTTGACCCCATTTCCCAGCATTCTCAGCGACATTTCAGAATTCCTTAAGTGTTACCATTCTGAAAAGATACAGAAACCCAAGTCTGACCAGTTTGGAAATATGTGCAAAGTTTTGGTGGCTGTAGCTGAAATGGTCTAGGAGGCATGCTTTTTATATCTAGGCTGTGTGTTTCGGGTAATGACGTCACAATTCAAGCTGTCAATGGGTGACGCCCCGCGTTCAGTGGCTGGGGCCTATCCCGGCTGCATTCTGCATTTCACCGCATTAGTAATTAATGATTAATACACCACGTCTTCCCTTTGGAAAAATGAGCTCAGACTCATGAATAATTATGAGGCACCGACACGTCATAGAAATTAATTGGTGCAAAAAAAAAAAGTCTTATCCACAAAAACTTATTTTCAAATAGGAAGTCAGAAAATACGCATTTTCCCCCACAATAAAAACGTAACAGACAATACATTTGTCTTAAATAATGTTCAGCATTACAACATCCAGGGTATTTTGCATGGCAAAGTCTGTTTGCATCAGTACCCCAGTGCTGCCATGCAAATATGGGAAGCAGGTTTACTGGCAAAAATTACACTTAATAACCTATTTCCCGCTAAACAGTGTAGTAAACAGAATTTTAGCATTTCTTTTCACAATTGCAGGTTGACAAATGCCAGTCAAGACTCCAGACCTGTAAAAATTCGATGTCTATACTTTTGCTTCCAATCGGTGTCCATTAATTCCTTTAATACGACATGCTCCTACCATTGGTTATTATTTATATTAAATAAACCTGTACAAACACACATATCTGTCGCTTTATTCGACGGGAAGAGGTGAAATGTTTTCCTGATGGTGTAAAAGTTGTTATTCTTACCCACAAACAGCTGGCTGTTGAGCTGGAGGTGGATGTGGCCATCAGCGGGGGCTTTCTGAACAGCAGGAGGATAATAATCGACAGACAGAGAGGCTTCCTTCACGTTCCTCTCAGCTTTCACATGATGCCAGCGGCCATCGTTCAGTGCCCCCGCAGACGTTACCTTCACCGCCAGAGGCCCGTTTCCAACATCAAATGAGAACAGGACTTCGTTGGATGCTGCGGAAGCAAACACACACCAGTATGGTCAAACTATAAGGGTGGGCATCGCTGCCAATTACCGTTTGCAATCAACAGGGTCACGATTCAATGCCTATTTTACAAACAAAAGCTTGGTTATAAAATTAGTTTCTAATATTTTAATGGTGACGTCTGATCTGAGCTCAGTTGCTACAGTCAAAAGGGGTCAAGAGCGGCTGTATTAATATGTGGTCGCATGTGTGATGCAGACAATTTTTTGAAAGTTGATATCGCCTTTCAGTTTCATTTTACAGGCCACAAATTGTTGCAATCAGTGCCACCTAGTGGGGAAAAGAAGGCTAACCCTTGGAAGTACAAGACCTTTGAGATGGCCTGTGTTTTTCAAAGTTCTAGCACAAAAAAGCACAATGGCACAAAAAAGTAGTTGGTTTAAGGTTAAGAATTTTTACATTGTTTTGGCCTTTTTTATTTTTGTTATAAAAAAGATAAATATAACAGTTTGTCGTTAATTTTGGCAGTAAAAAAGAATACTCAGAATTTAAGTTTTTTGTATAATTTGTTGCAGAATTACTGTGTAAAGAAATGAAAAAAATATTTGTTAGAAAAAAAACCTGGGTTTGTACAGCCCCATTTCACACAGCCAGCATAAACCTGGTAGGCACAGTGTTATTTCAGGGGGTGTGGCCATTGCATTTGTTGAAAATAACTTAAATTTGAAAATTTCTTCCAGAAAGAGACAGAATCATCCATTCAACACATGAGTACTAGTCTAAAATCAAACTGAGCATCAGACTGTTATTAGCCTCTGCTTTCATTAAACTCAAGAGGTCTGGCTGTTAGTAATGTGATGAGAATAAATCCCTCCAGTGCATCAAATCTCAGATGTCACCATCGTTCCTCGCTTGTTTCTTTGCAAGGAGCCTCCTCTGAGCTCAAGGCACCGGCTCTGTCGGAGTATAATGAGAGGTTAATTGAGCTCTTCCAGCCGGAGGATTTATCATTAGAACAGAACAAGCGCTGAGGCACCGTAAGGTCTTCACATCCTCTATTCTCTTCATTCATCACACATCAGACCATTACAGCCAGGAGTGTAACAGCTCTTTCCTGCTGTTAAACACCTGTGTAATAGACACAAACATGGAACAGAGGAATTATAAAATCTACACACAAACAGCTGGTTTTTGTTTTGTGGTTATTTAATAATATTTCAAAAGTTACATTCTCACATTTAATTAACAAAAGTAACATTGATTTCAAACTTTTATGTTGTTCTGGTGCCGTTTAAAACAATTTTTTAAATGTTGAGAATGTCACAATGAGTAACATGAACCAACCCCATGTCTCCATGATTTTCACAAGCTGAGATAGATATATTCTAAATTGGATGCTACTGTACTCAGTCTGTTTGCTATGGAGGGGTCGGTGACATAATATTACCCATATCAATATGAGTAGAATGAACCATCGCACATGTCTCTATGACTTTCCCAAGCTAAAATACAGATATACCAAATTGGTTGCTATGGTAAGCAAACTTGTTGCTATGGATGGGTCAGTGACATAATATAATGTAACTCATGGTCAGATCCCTGTACAAAACCACCCCCATGTCTCTATGACTTTCACTAAAATAGAGATATGCCAAATTGGTTGCTATGGTAAGCAAACTTGTTGCTATGGATGGGTCAGTGACATAAAAATAATGAAACTCATGGTCATATGACTGCAAAAAAACCACCCCCATGTCTCTATGAGTTTCAAAAGCTAAAATAAAGATATGCCAAACTGCCTGCTATGATAAACTTGTTGCTATGGATGGGTCAGTGACATAATATAATGTAACTCATGGTCAGATTCCTGTCAAAAACCACCCCCATGTCTCTATGACTTTCACTAAAATAGAGATATGCCAAATTGGTTGCTATGGTAAGCAAACTTGTTGCTATGGATGGGTCAGTGACATAATATAATGAAACCCATGGTCAAATGACTGCAAAAAAACACCCCCATGTCTCTATGACTTTCACTAAAATAGAGTTATGCCAAATTGGTTGCTATGGTAAGCAAACTTGTTGCTATGGATAGGTCAGTGACATTGGTGTCTTTTTGGACACACTAATAACCATGGATCCAACTGCCAGCCCTTCTGTTATAGGACAACCAGTTCCTGAAATAGTTCAATCTTTATCCCATTGTAGAATTTGGCTCAGGTGTCTTTTACGGTCAGTGGCTTCAGTCTGGGCTCTCTACTGGTTTAAAAGGCAGCAGTAGGTTCAAAATCGCTCACCAGTCTGGCCATATCACTCCAGTTTTGACAACATTCCATTGGCTCCTGGTTGAGGTACGACTTTCGTTATGAGGTACTCTTTATCAACAGTTAATACTGTTGGTACCTTCGGCCAGGGCACTCTGAACTTTTATATGTGCCCAGGACCACCAAAAAGACCAAAAAACGCGTCTCGATCAAAAACCATGAGCGCCAACAAGACATTACCCATCTGACCAAAGCATGGCACCAGTGGGGAATTTAGATTATTCAATTAACCTAATCGCATGTTTTTGGGATTGTGGCAAAAACTGGAATATCCAGAGTAAACCCACACAAGCACAGGGAGAACATGCAAACTACTTCCATGAAGGTCACCGGCCACCTCGAACCGACAACCTTCTAACTGAAGACCTACTGCGCCACTGTGCAGCCCCCATCGCATACACTACACAATAATTCTACAAAACGCTTGAAATTTAACAAAAATGACAAAAAGTAGTAGAATTATATTTTTAACTGCAATAAATGTCACACATTGACAACAGTTTTTTTTTTTTTTACCAAAATTAGAAGTGTTGAGACAAAATAAAAATGAATAAATTCCCTAAAAAAGCAATGGTCAAAACAATGTGAAAGTTTTATGAAAAAAAAAAAATAGGCAAACTTCTCCTAAACCTTATCCACTGTTCCAACTACATTTTGTGCCATTGGGCTTTTGGGGAAGAAATTTGAAAAACACAAGCCAAATCACAGGTCTTATACTTCCAAGGGTTATCCCTTATATCGATGGCCCTGATTTGGGGTCTGTAAGATGAAACTGAAAAACGATAACAGATTTTCTCTTTTTAAATTGAATTATCTTGCAAATTATCTCTTGTTATGTTAATTTTTAAACTTCAATTCAACAATTCAAACGGTATGAAACGGTAGTAAAGCTCTTCCTTGGCTGGTCACAGTTACACTACCTCCATAGTTCTATGTGATTTATTTACTTATATTTCTGTTTAGATATCAAATTCATTTTCAGTTCATTTATTTTGTCACAAATCTCATTCCATCCTGATTATAATCTGTAATTTTCTCAACCAAAGCCCTGAAGAAGACCGCTCTCAAATGAACCAGAGTGGTTTCATTATCTGTGAATCTACGGGTTTTATTAACCCAGAGAAATTTCTGATCCCGTCCGTCCAAAATCTGAAATGTTTGAAACGCTGAGCTGTAATTGTCTGGTTCAGGGCTTCACAGCTCACATGCATCAGTTGTTGTAATGCTTGGCTCTGCAAAAGCAGCTAATAAAAGGACTGAGGTCTTAAATTGATCATGTATGGAGTGGCTTTGACCCGAACACTTTGAAAACCACTGGAGCACGTCTCTACATATCGGTTCAGCTGTTGATCTGCAGTAATTTCCCTGGGGAGAAGCATTTTGTGATGACTGTATTTTCGGTTGACAGCTTTTCTCGATTATTTCTCCCTTCGAGGGACAAACAAATAGCCGCACTGTTGACTCTACACACACTTGTGACCTCACGCAAATGTGAGCAAACATAGAAACTCACAAGCTTCCCTCACTTCCCAAATAGATCTATTTCCACTCAACAAATACAGCGAGTGATCATGAAGTTTCGAAAACCTTCAACCGGGTTAGGATTTGGTGTCGTTCCTAACGATTATTATTTATTAACGATTATTTTGCATGTGTCTAATTGGATTTATTTAAACATTTCTCATTAAGTACATGAGACTTTTATGTAAAAAGTCTTAGATATTAAAAATGACAGAAATGTATTCTCATAAACACTCACCACTCAGCTCGATCCGGATGAAGTCTTTGATTCCCAGATTCTCTAGGAAGACTCCAGAAGAAGAGCTGGTCTTGAACAGGAAGGAGATATCAGCGCTTAGCTCCCCGTGGAAGGTTGGGAAATGTAGGTATGAGGTTTCTTTGCTGAAGTAGGCAGCGTTCCAGAAGTTATCTGGTCACAACGATACAAATGCTCATTAACAAGGCTTCTGATTTCTTAAGTAATGTGGTGCCAGTTGTTTTGCGTTCTATTAGATATGTCATTTCAGACTTAAAAAAATAAAACCAAAACTATTTTCCCTTGTCCGGAACATGCCATCATGTCGATTATTCATAATTGCAACATTAAACTAGTGGTGACACTAGTAAGTTTGAGTTAGGGTGCTTGGGGGACTTGTTTAGTTCGATTTTTCGAATAAGAGTTTGTTTTCCCTTTTAGTCTGGTTTAGGTGAGAGAGCAACAATTGAATTAAAAATCAGACCAAAAGCGGAGTTAAAAAATGGTCTGAAATCTGCTCGAGGAGGTGGTCTTGTTTATGGGGAAATGAAAATGATTTTTAAACAAATACAGTCACTGTACTCGATTGCGTGAGGCATTTTGGGTTGCCGTGTGTCTGTTAACAAAGCCGCGTTTATCATGGCAGCTCGTCGTTAAACTTGGAGTAGTTTGTAATCCGACCATCATTTGCAACGTGAATCATAAACTATTTAAATACTATTTAGAAACAATAAGATTATATTTATGACTAAAGTGCAGATCTGAGCGATGAGTATGGTGTGAATGATGACAAAAATGGCAGATGATTGCAACAGTAGCCATGTTTCCACCCAAAGATGCTAAATAATTTGTGCCTAAAACTGGAATAATGCATAAAATATTTGCGAATAAAGCACCGATCTCATCCAATGTGTTCAAAAGACCAAAATAGTCACAAACTGGTACCAAATATAAAACAAAAAAATGGAAGTTGGAAACAGATGATTCACTGTGGTGACCCCTAAACTGGGAACAGCCGAAAGTAAAAGAAGAAGAACCTGTGTTAGAAGGCCTTTTTTCTTATATAAAAACTTCGTAGATGAAACACAATATGCGCAGTCATGCCATCTTGCTCTAGTAGGCGGCCCAGCAAACATTTCGACGTATATTTCAGAAATTGTGTGTAATGATAATCCAGATGACGTCTTGATTTCAACTTCTTTATTGGACCGTTTATCCTTTTATAATTGTTAGCATCAATTAAACAGAATTAAAATAAATATATTTGGTGTTATCATTCATTACATGATGAGACATATGCAGACTTATCCCATGTGTGGAAGACTAAACTCACAACTACAACCAAGTTCAGCCTCACACAAAGTAAAGCCTCATGTGAACAAACACAACTAAGAATTAATTAAATACTTTCTATAAACCACAAACCTCGCAATCCTTGAATAAATCATGTTGATTCATTTTTTATTTTTAAGTGTTTTTTTTGTATAGTGTTTTGTGAACTCTCTAATCTGTGAACTGTGAAAAGGATTTGAGGTCAAATGGGAGGAGACTGCTCTTTGGGAACGCAGCCAGTTGTGCAATGAAATCTGTCCGTGGTTATTTCTTTAATGCCGTCCCATCGCGCCTTAGTTCAGACAGAAAAACGCATTGCATTGCATTCTGATTTATTCTGTAAATGTGTTTCCATCATTTATGCACATTTTTGGTATAGAATAAAAACTTTGTCCTACTCAATTGTGCGGGAATTATTTATTTTCAATTAATGTGCATATCGGCGTTTCCATCCAGGGTTTTTATGAGATATTCCAAAATGTTCCCAAAATTAAACAAACTCGAGGTGTCTCAAATGCTACTCATATGTGGTCCTCGATTGATTACGTATCTGACCCGATTTCAAAAACGTTTTAATCAGCCATTCAGCCGTTTTTCCTCAGTTAAAAAGTTGCTGGAGAAGTTTGTGTTTCACTGATTTCGATACAGGACGGTGCTCGGAACTGTATTTTAAAACCTACAATGAAGATGGTGTTGTCACTATAACTGTCATTGCTTCTACCATTGAAAATATTCTGTTTGTTTTGGTCTCTTTCATTACAATTGTACAATGCTGCGCATGTGTGTCGTAGCGGAGCAGCATACATTCACACACAGGTCAGATTTGAGTTGGATTTCATCAAAAAAGCAGATTTGAGAATTAAGAGCAACGTGAACGTAGCGTTAGCGTGTCTCAATTAGGTCTGGTTCCAAGATATACTCACTACCGGTGTGCCGAATTTCAGCAATATCTTGCAAGCAATTTTTTGGCTGCCATTGATTCAGAAGTAGAATAATAAGAAAGAAAACCAACAGAAACAATAGATGTCTTTGCAGCATGCCCCATTAAAATTATGCATTTATTCAGAAATCTGCTACTGAATTTGTAACTTACTGTCTCCATAACACTGCAGGGGACCCACGCGATAGGCTGCTTCTGAACCCGAGCGGCTAACGTCTCCCACAGCCAGCGCTCGCACCGGCAGATGCTCTTTGTGAGACAGCAGTCCTGAGTCATTCGACCTGATGAACACATTGTACAAATATCTTGGTTAAACATCGGTGGATGAAACAGGTTTGTTCAATTATTGATGCCTGCGGTCGCTGTGTGTGCACCAGTCCTTGCTGTCAGCATCACAGTTGCAGAAGTGTTGGGGACTCAAACAGTTCTCCTCGAGGCCACAGGCACACTGTTGACTCCCGGGCACCGCTCCACCCCAGTACATGTGAGATTCACCCGAGCCTCCCACCCACCAGCTGAACGGAGCACCGTCTGTAACCACAGCACACACATACGGCAGTGAATTATTTTACAAACAAGCATAAATTTTCTTCTTCTTCAAGCATCAGGTCTTTCCTTCGCAGTTGATGGATATTGAGAAAAAAACTAGATGGCTAAAGTTTATGCACAAACTTTGATACTGGCTTGTAAAAGTGCCATTTAAAAGCCTTTTACTAGCAAAATAGAATGGTTGCCAAGGTAGACATTTGGTTGCTATGGAGGAGTCAGTGACAAAATATAATGTTCCCTCACTATAGGTAATGTAAACCAACCCCCATGTCTTTGTCATTTACCAAAGATGAGATAGAGTTCAGAAATGTTGGTTGCTAGGGTAAACAGTTTAATTTGAGTTGTGTTGTGATCAAAATAATGATCTAAAACGTGACGTTTTGATCATCATCACAGCAAAAATGCTTTAAATCAGTTTTAATTCAAGCGAAACATTATGTGTAGATTACCAATAATGTGTCATAAAAAAGGTTAGAGTCAAGGTGTCCTAAAAAATTCTGTTTATAAAGTGGAAACTGCTGTTCGCTAAAGAAAGCTAAAGATAAGACACTGTTGTTTTACACGGGGTTTCTCCTCTCACTTGCGCTACAGAACAGCACATTCCACTTATGTAATTTCCACATACATAAACGTCATTTTTTAGGACACATTTACTCTAGCCATTATGACACATTATTAGTAATCTACACTTGATTTAAAAATGATTAAACGGTTTTTGTTGTGATAATGATCAAAGTTTCAGCGCCTTTTACCATTGTCTGCCAATGGGAGAGTGGAGAGCCAACACTCAGACGATGTCAAACTAAACAATCAGATTGCTAGGGACTCATCAGGGATCTCATATAATGTTTTTAAATGTGGTACTATTTTTATCATAAATAGCCCTAATTTCTTTATGATGTTTCATCTTGAAGACATTATTGCTGCCATTTCCCATTTTTTTGTTATTAACAATTAAAAGTCAATGGTAAATATCTATCCCCTTCTAGAGCGTGGGTTCAAATACTTTTGCAGAGTGGTTATATTTGCAGTTGGTATATAACAGTTTTGCAACTTTAACCCCATGTTAGATCAATGGAAACAGCTTTAAGTGCATGGAACAATGTGAGGGGCAAAAGCCTAATAGGAAGTGCCTGAACTGCAATTCTTCTATTGGCCACTAGAGAGTTGCTCCAGAAGTGAGCACGTTCTCATTCACTTCAATGTTAAAATTGGCAACTTTGGAGTTGAAAAACTCATATTTCCACCCCTGGCCCCACTATTTTTGTTTATTTAAATCTCAAGATGGGTGAATGTTTTTAACATTTGTTGGTTTACTATATATTAAGCATTAAAGTAAAGCATAATTTAAGGCCGTGGTTTCTCGAGGGGCAAATGATTGACAGTTTTTTCAGCCCGTCTCCTCACGTGTCATCGTTCATTCCAGCTAATTTTATCTGATGAACTTTGCTTCACCTTGTGTTTCTGTTTTTTAGATTTTACTGTTGGGTGTTTCTTTTTTGTGTGTGTTGTTTTAGAGCATCGTGTGTGATTTCTACGCCCACGTCCCTCCCTCTTTAGTCCATTTTCGATTACCAGGAAGTGACGCACTTTCATGAAAGCGATGGCTGATGACGCCCACTTTGAGCCTCATTTGACTTTGCCAGAAACCAATGGGTGATATCACTGACACTTCATCCATGTTATATACAGTCAATGTGTGGTTATACAATAATATTTTCCACCTTTCCAGACAGACAGCTCTTAAAGCATGTCCTGTATGAATATGCAAATCTTGGCCAATCAAAGACCAAGCGTGAAGATTTGGTTTCAATCCTCTCAGGTAGAGTAGAGAATATCTTGAGCAATAATGCTTTTTATACAATAATTATCTTTATATAATCATTTAACTTCCTTATGTTAGATTCTTTAACAAAAGGTCGCTGGCTCTAGAAGAATACATAATCCTAAATGAGTTGATCAAACTGTCGTTGTCCTGTAAGAGCATTTTCAGTGTTCACTCCTCAGGTCTGACACCGTGATCCCCTTGTCTCATCAAGAACAGGATAATGAGACGATTAATGGATGTAATTACCATGTGTGTGTGCAGAGCGCTGGTGTTTCTGCTGTAATTGAGAGATTAGGAGAGCACTGTCATCGATTTGACCTGTGATAGACATTGTAATAGACGCCCCCAATCCCTCCCACGTCCAAACACAATACAACACTCCACTGCAACAAATGCAGTTAGATAATCTACTCCCAAGAGGACTTTCGAGTAAAAAAAAAACAGCAGGAAAGTGATAATTAAAAATCCTGCATGTCAGAGATTTGTGTCAGTTTTTATAAACTTATGCTAATGACTGGTCTTAGATTAGAATCTGACATTAGCTCATCCTACAGAAAAGACCTCACATCACCAGATTTCTGCAGTGATTCCTCCTCAATGCCACACATTCCTTTAAACCTGTTTATGCTTAAAATGTTCTTCTAATGGTTTTTGCCCATGATAGGTAAATATTTTAGCTCGGTCATTTTAGTATTGGTTATAATTACCCTGAAACACAAACTACAAGGTCTTTTATAAAAGAAGAAATTCTGAAGTGTGTTAGAATTTCTCTTAGAGTCACTGTATGTCTTACTGTTTTTGAGTAATATAGTTTTGAACACTAAAAAAGTATTAATTTGGTAAATAAATGCATGCAGGTGGCTATATTCGGGAGATATTAGCTGGAATATACAACAGATGAAAGTTTGCCAAGACAAATTTCGTATTTTAAAACAATGATTTATAATTTTAATAATATTTTCCAGGTTTATGTGTTGGCTTTTGATAAAAAGCTTTCAAACAATCAGCACATGAAATCCTTTTTTTGAAAAAGGTGCAAACAGGTTGAATCTATCAGCTGACGCTAGTTTTCGCAATTCCATCTGATATGACCATCATTTTGAAACTGAGCTATGTACTTTTAGTCAAAGACAGGGCAGCAGTCCTGGCCCGTGGTATAGTGGATGGTTCGCATGACATATATGCGTGGTTGCGCAGGGCGACACAGGTTCGAGTCCTGAGCCTATCGTCTTTCCCATCCCACCCCATTCTCTCTCCGCCTTGCTTCCTGTCTCTGTTAAAATGAAAAACCGATAAAGGCTGTCTTTAAAAAAAAAAAAATAAAAAATACAGGGCAGCACTGTCCGAACCTGTGGTATAGAGAATGGTAGTGTTGTACTGCTCGGGACTGGTCTCGACTCTGTGTGATCTCGGTATCGTCTCGATTCTCTGTGATCTCTTCCTCGAGTCTCGGTCTCGACGACACATGTGTTCAGGTGTTTTTAATCCAAGAACAAATAGAAAACCGCAAGCACTTAAAACAATATCATTGGCTATTTTTTGCGGCTCCTTTCAAAACTATTCAATCAGCAGCGTATTTTGTCAAAACAAGAAACAGCATTGTCATTTATTTTCTCACCGACATGTATTACACTCTGTAACGTCAGCACCGGCAGACCCCCGTAACCCCAAAAATGGAATAAGCGGGTTGGAAAGTGAATGAATGAATGAATGAAATCAGCACAGCCATACTAATAAGTAATTTAACTTAACTTAATATGGATAACTTGATGACTACTTGGTACATACTTGGTACATTGGTAAAAACTGCTGATAAAAACTTTATTGAGGGAAAATTACAGCAACGTCTGTTGTTAGCAATAAAAAAAGAAATAGTTTTTTGTCTTGACTTGGTCTTGGCCAGTCATGGTCTTGGTCTCGGCTTAGCATGCCTTGGTCTTGGTCTTTGTCTAGGTCTCAGTCAAGGCAGTCTTGACTACAAGAGTAAAAGATGGCAAACTGTGTGAGTGCAGAGGAGCGTCACAATATCGCTCTCCTTGCTCGTCCTTTCTCTTTCACTCCGCTCAGGAATAGCTTTTTCCCACTCCATGCTAGTTCCTCGCTACATACTCAACCACTTCCCCCTCTGCCATTTTCACAAAATATTTTGGTAAATGAATAACCAAATGGGGTGGCGCAGTGGGTAGCACTGTGTTGCCGGTTCGAGGTTCGCCGGTGACCTTCCTGGAAGGAGTTTGCATGTTCTCCCCATGCAACTCCTCAGAGTACTCTGGTTTCCCCCACAATCCCAACGACACGCGGTTAGGTTGATTGAATAATCTAAATTCCCCTTAGGTGTGAATATGTGAGTGTGTGATGCCCTGCGATGGACTGGCAACCTGTAATAGTGGAGGCTAGGCTAAGAAGGGAAGTGGATATTTGTGAACAGCAGTATAGCTTCATGTTCAGGAAGAGCACTACTGATGCAATTTTTGTTAATGGAGAAGCTGATTGTGGAAGTAGTAATGGTGATTTAGAAAAAGCGTCTGACAGGGTGCAGAGAGAGGAGCTACAGTCCTGTATGAGGATGTCAGGAGTGGTAAAGAAATACATTAGAGTAGTTCATGATATGTATTAGAGGAGTATGAGAGCAGTGAGATGTGCTGTAGGTCAGACAGAGGAGTTCAAGGTGGAGGTGGGGCTACATCATGGATCAGCTTTGAGTCCCTTATTTGCTATGGTGACGGACAATTTGACAGATGAGGTCAGACAGGAATCTCCATGGACAATGATGTTTGCAGATAACATTGTGATGTCTAGTGAGAGGAGAGAGCAGGTGGAGGAAAACCTGGAAAGTTTGAGGTCAGCTCTAGAAAGAGATGGAATGAAAGAGTCGCAGTAAGACAGAATGCATGTGTTTGAACGAGAGGGAGGGAAGTCCCTCCCAAAAACAAGAAATATGGATGTGCTGAAAGAGGACATGAAGGTAGTTGGTGCAAAGGTACAGGATACTGAGGACAGAGTTAGGTGGAAACGGATAATTGGCTGTGGTGACCCCTAAACTGGGAACAGCCGAAAGTAGAAGAAGACTGAAAGAACTGAAGATTTGATTATTCATAGACTATTCTTTGGCATTCTGTGGATGTTAATCAAGTATTTCACTGAATTAAATTTTCTGGTGCATTTACAGTCTAACTGCAGCATTTCTGTGTGCATTTTAAGAAACTGTGGACCAAAAGGAAGCTGCTTATGTGACTTCCTTCAGCCTTGGTGAAGCCTTGCAAAAACACTAATTGTTCCTGATGCAATGATTGTATTAATCCAACCATCCAAGTCTAATAATGTCAAAAGACTTGAGAGAAAAGATTCTCAGCTTTCAAATGATATGTCATGTTTAGCTTAAAGCATGCAGTGTTCTGTGAGCAGTACACTATGGCGCAAACCATGAAAAAAATTACATAAAAACATTCACCTAACCTCAATATATTTCAATGAAAGAGGTTCCTGGTCCAGGTTCTGTTGAAAATAAATATTACTTTAATGTTTAAGGATCTTTTATTGCTTTTGAAGGGTGTACCTTTTGATAGAAATGATGGTTTTAATTGACTGATGCAATGGAGCATAATAATGTAATTCTCATGAGAATAATCAGAGAAGCAGAAAATGAGATGTTTCTACAAAACTTTCTATAAATAAATAAACAGCCACTTTGAGTTTTACATCATCTGACTCCATCAAACCCACACAAACATGATTAACACACTTGAGATATGAATAATCAACCTCAACGGTGACTTTCAATTAATGCGAATCAGAGAGAGTGTGAAATTAACTAAGCTCTCAATAGAGAGTTGGATACTCACTGTTTCCTAAGCACCATGTGTAAAGTTAATTTAGAAAACACTAATTTATGCTTCAGAAGATAAAACTATCCTGTTAAACCCTTTATTACAGTAAGACTTTCTAGTTTTGAATTTGCTCCCTTGAAGTTTCTGACGATTGAATAGACATGAGTGCCAACAAATCTGAGTTCATGGTCTTTGTCAAAATGTCTATGACTATGCTATCTTTTTCAAGAGATCCGCAATAAGGAACCTTCGGACGCAATTGTAGATGTTAGTAAAGATCTTATATTTGAGACCAGGGGCCTGTACCATGAAGCCGGATTAGCTGGCTAGCCAGGTAAGTTTAGGATTAGTTTGCACCAATGCTGGGTTTTAGGTACCATGAAAGAAACTCGGCTTCAGTTGGTGTTCATTGCCATGGTAACTTGCGCTGCACGGCTAACCTGCTCCGGGGCAGGTTAAGTTCTGGATTCGAGATCTCAAAACGAAATTTGACCAATCAGTAGAGAACATTTAAGTGACGCAACTAATTTCTAGTGTCTGTTGCAATGGCTTGTCCTTTTCTGAGAAATCCCGTGGACATTTCCGCGCAAATTGTTCGAAGAGCGCTTCGCAGAGAAAGAGTTTTTAGGGACAGACAAGATTGCCTTCTCTGATAGTTACTTGTATGAAAGATACAGATTTTAAAAATAATTTTAAATTATTTTAACTGTTAACAGTAGTTCAGTAGTGAAAGCATATTGAAATCCAGTAATTGAAAAGTAGTTAGTAACACGACAACTTTAGTGATCATTTTTCATTTGTCCGGTCGAATGCTTTTAACAATTACACTGTTATTGTAAAGTGTTAGCATAATTTTTACGGGCGTGCAAATACATAAACTAACGTTCCCTTTCAGTCGGTCCCGGAGACGTTAGTCGGGATTAGACCGACTGAATGGGAGCGAATCACCGTGAGAGCGACTGACGAACATATTAACGGGCAAATTAATTTGCAGGCGAAGGTGATTGATTAGCAATCAGCCGGGTATAAAGCCGGGCGTGCCTAAGCCTCAGTATGCAATTTTCCTTCGGAGCTGACTGAGTGAGACTCTCTCTCCTGAACTTTGACGCTTCTAGCTTGAAAGATCAGCAGGTTGCTTACCTCTTGGCTCTTTTGGTGTGACCTCTGCTAGCTCAGATAGCATGCAACCAACAGCCAGCACCTCGAAGATCTTCTCAGGCAAGCCTGTCCAGTGATTCAGCCGTTTTCTCAGTATCCTGTCCATTTTTCACGACACGATGAGCAAAACGTGCACTATTCCTGGCTGTTGTGGGCTTCTCGTTGAAAAGACGGTCACGGGAGTTGCGCGATGTGTTTGGTTTCCAGCACACCGACGCGGCTCTCGTGAAGCGTGAGTGTTTGCACTGCAGCACTCTGCTGAGTCGCACGCGGAAGTTTTGGGTAGAGCGGCGTCAGGTGATTCCTCGCGTCATCCCCAAACACCGAGCGTGCTTCCCGTCTGGTCTGCGGGTGAATCGGACGGCGCTTCGGTGTCGCCCGGTACCTCATATGATCCTGTAAACGATCTGCTCTCCCACGCAGCATCGGAAGGGGCGCGGCTTTCGGTTCTCCAGTTCGGCCTGCCTCCTTCGGGATTGCAGCCGAGCTGGAGCCGGAGGCGTTCGCGGTGCTCTCACAGCCGCAGCCTCGATCGGCGGGAGGTGACTCCTCCCCCCCGAGTCGATGCTGTCACGGCTGGAGAATTGGTGGCTAGGCAGGCGCCGGGACAGGTTCCCCGCATACCGCTAGTGCCTTTTTCTCCCCGAGAAGCACGAGGAGCTCACTAATTCTGGCAGGCTCCCCTGCCCGTCAGGGGATTGAGCTCCTCCCTCTTCACCACTCTGGCCAATGCAGCAGATACGGGTTACTCTTCGATTCCCCGAGTGGGTAGGTTGTCGCGGTGCTTACCCCGACAGCGCTGCTGCTTGACGGTCTCGTTCGGGTGTTCCCGCCAAAGCTGGGAGGTCTCATCAGTCCTGATGATGAGAGCTTATTCAGCTGCGGGTAAATCTGCTGCATTATTGCATGCTATGGCGACCTTACAGGTCCTCCGTGTCATGCACCAGGGTGGTGGTGACCAGCAGTCTCTCTGAGACTCGCTTTCAGCCGCTGATTGTCGCCTCATGCTACAAGATCAGCCGTGCTAAACATCAGTCACGCGATGTCCACGCTTGTGGTCCAGGAACGCCATCTGTGGTTCGAGCAGGCTTCAATGCGTCCCGAGGACCGATTTTCGGCTTCCGTACGCGCCTGTCTCCCGGATGGCCTCTTTGGCGTCGCCGTGGAGATTTTCGTCAAAGGTCTCCACGATCAGGAGGCAGGCGGAGGGTCTGGGTATAGTTCCACGCCAGAAGCAGCAGGCGTTGCTTCTGGGCCGGAACCCTCTCCGCCTGTTCGCTGCCAAAGAGTACGTCTCCTGCCTTGGTTTACTCCTTCGACCTCTGGTCCGGGGAAAACCCCTGCATGCGGAAGACGGAGCCAACCTCTGAGGTTTTCGAAAGCAGACGAGGGTTTCTAGTGAAGCTCCCCTGAGGTTGGCGACTCGGGAGGAAACGAGCTCTTCTTTGGGTCTGGTCATCGACCCAGCTCCCCCAGGGGGGGGGGAGTCCACCACACACTCCTCGCTGCCGTCCTCCGGGACGGCGGCACCCATTGTGTCAAAGATAGAACTCACTTCCTCCCGAGAATAGCGGTCTCGCATGCCCGACGGTCTGGGGTTCCTCTTCCTCGGTCTCCGACGAAGATCCCGACATGGGCCCGAGCCCCGCTGGCCATGGCAGAGAGCGCGGGGGCACACCACCCCTGCCCTCATCTGACCATCTCCCAGGGTCCTTCCCTGGTGATTCCGCCCACAAGTCCGCCTCCGGGCGGCCCCGCCATGGGGACCATCGGCACGTCCCGACCACGACCCCTGTCAGCTTACCTGGGAGCCTGGCGGAAGCTTCCCGGGGTCTCACAGTGGGAGGTCCGGACAATCCGGCAGGGCTACACGATTCTCAATTCGTGTCCGCCCCCAGGTTTCGAGGTGTGCTTCACCTGTTCCCCGAACAGGCGCCTCATTCCTGCGAGAGGAGATCGACGCCCTTTTAACAAAAGGTGCGGTCGAGCCGGTACCCCCAGCCGATATGGAACGAGGGTTTTACAGCCCATACTTCCTGGTCCCCAAGAAAGCAGGCGGGCTGCGACCAATCTTGGATTTGAGGCGTCTAAACCGGCACCTGGCCAAGTACCGGTTCAAGATGCTGACGGTCCGCTGCATTCTACCATGCATCCGTCCTGGAGATTGGTTCGCAACAATCGACCTGAAGGACGCGTACTTCCAGGTAGAAGTGGTTCCAAGGCACAGACCCTTTCTAAGGTTCTGTTTCCAGGGCCATGCTTACCAGTACAAGGTCCTACCCTTCGGTCTTGCCCTATCCCCTCGCACCTTTACGAAGGTTGTCAGGGCCGCGCTAGCCCCGCTCCGCCGGGCAGGCATTAGGATCCTGGATTACCTCGACGACTGGCTTCTCATAGCCTCGTCCAGAGACCAGTTGATCCGACACCAGGGCAAGGTGCTTTCGCACTTAAACCGTTTGGGTCTGAAGGTCAACTGGGAAAAGAGCCACCTCACCCCCGTGAGAGTCATCTCTTTTCTCGGGATGGAGCTGAACTCCGAGAGCATGCTGGCGCGATTATCGGTAGAACGCACCAGGGCCTTGCTGACCGCACTCTTCGCGGTGTCCTCTCGACCAGTGGTCAGACTGAAGTTAATTCAGAGGCTCCTGGGGCATATGTCAGCCGCAGCCCCAGTCATTCGACTCGGGCTCCTGCGTATGCGACCACTGCAGCAATGGCATCTCTCGCGAGTTCCGAGCTGGGCATGGCGTCAGGGAGCGCTACGTCTGCCCACGGCAGACATGCTCCCTTACCTGAAGGTCTGGAAGACGGAGTGCTTCTGAGGTCTGGGGTGCCTCTTTCGAGCCACCCCAACCGTGTGGTGGTCACCACCGATGCCTCCAAGACTGGTTGGGGCGCCATGTGCGGTTCCCACCGAGAGTCCGGTGCCTGGACCGGAAGACACTCTTGCTGGCACATAAACCGTCTCGAGCTAGTTGCAGTCATTTAGCGCTACGGCGCTTCTGCCCGCTCCTCCGGGGGCGGCACGTGCTGGTCAGGACCGACAGCACTGCGGTAGTAGCGTACATCAACCACCAGGGCGGTGTACCCTCCCGCTTCCTGCACTACCTCGCCCAACAGCTGCTCCTCTGGAGTTAGAGCGACTTCCGTCGCTCGAGCCTTCATATCCCTGCGGAGTGTAACAGGATCGCGGTTCCGCCGTCCAGATTCCACCCCTCGACAGGAGATTGGCGACTCCATCCTCGGGCTGTTTAGCAGATTGGGACATCTTCGGCGAGGCCCAGGTACCTGCTGCCTCCCGTGTGAATACCCATTGCCGGCTCCTATTCCTGTCCCTGGCTCCTCTCGGGACAGATGCGCCGGCTCACTGCTGGCCCGGGAACAAACGCTTATGTGCGTTTTCCCCAGTGAAGCCTCCTAGCACAACCTCTGTGCATGGTCAGGGGGGACGAGCGCGGGCTACTCTTTCGCCCTCTTCTGGCCGAACAGAGTATGGTCTCCAGACCTCTCTGCGCTCGTGACAGCCCCCCCTTGGCCGATTCCACGCACTATGGTGAGATTTCTCAAGGAGGCTAGGCGCCTCCGGCCTCCTAGACCACCCTCCATTCCTCTTGAGACCTCTCCGTCGCCCTTCGGGGCTGCGGAAGTCACCTTCTGAGCCCTAGCATTTGGCAGAGCAGCGTGTCCTCTCACGGAAGACCGCACTCCTGCTTGCTTTGGCCTCAATTATGAGGTTGGGAGATCTCCAGGCACTGTCCGCCGACGAATCCTGCCTGGAATTCGGCCCTGGTGATTCTCTGGTTACCATCAGACCCAGGCCCGGATTCATCCCCAAGGTCCCATCCGTCCCCTTCCGGGACCAGGTGGTGACCCTGCAAGCTCTGCCCCGGGAGGAGGCAGAACCAGCCCAGGGTTCGTTATGTCCTGTGCGAGCTCTCCGGATCTACTTGGACAGAACCCGGGAGCTTCGTCGCTCCCAGCAGCTCTTCATATGTTTCGGAGGCCAGCGTAAGGGTTCCGCTGTCTCCAAGCTAGGCTTGCCCACTGGCTAGTGCGGCTATTCACCTAGCTTATGAGGCGTGTGAGGTTCCCTGCCCTCTCCATCTGAGGGCCCACTCCACTCGCGGCATCGCTGCCTCGTGGGCGTTGGCTAGAAGGGCCTCACTCGCCGACATTTGTAGAGCTGCGGGCTGGTCTACACCTAACACGTTCATCAGGTTGTACAACCTTGATGTAGGCTCTGTTCCCTCTGCGGTCCTGAGTGGTGGCAGTCACCCTTAGGGGACGGAGCAGGTGTAAGCTTGCAGTACTCTCCTCGTCATCGGGAGAAGTACACCTTTCTAAGAGCTCCCCCTTCGGGTGGCTCTCCCATCCTCCCCCCTTCGGCATCTGACTGAGCGGAGCAGTCAGCGCTGCCAGGTTCCGTGTGGTGGCTTTGCTCCGGCCTGGTCCCCGCAGAACTAGGGTACAGATCTGGGAGTCCCTCTCTGGCGCTCCCTTTCTATGTTCTTATACAGCTCCCCCTTCAGGTGGCTAGTATGAACCCGTTCCGTTACTCCCCTTGCTTTGGCGCGTAACGATGACTTCCGTCTCTGCCTCCTCTCTCTTGCAGAACGATGACCCGCTGGTAGCCCTTCGGGCCTCGACGCGATCTCCGCCACTCCTCCCTGCGGGTCGAGGGGTGCCTCCTTCTGGTCGTCAGCATCAACCAAGTACAGCAGATGCTCTCAGTGTTGGACGACTTCCCCGTCAATGAGTATTCCGGGCAGGGGCAGAAGGAGTTCCCATTCAGGTACTAACGGCCTCTACTAACCCCTCTCTTGGGTTTAGTGCCGACCTGTCTGGATGGACTTCGGGCATGGCCCTTTACAGAGGCTCCCATTCAGTCGGTCTAATCCCGACTAACGTCTCCGGGACCGACTGAAAGGGAACGTCTAGGTTACTTGCGTAACCCCCCGTTCCCTGAATAGGGAACGGAGACGTTACCCTTCGCCATGCCCTGGAAGTCATGGATCTGAGGTAAGCTGGGAGGTAAGTGGGTCCAGCTCCTCGGAAAATTCCATACTGAGGCTTAGGCACGCCCGGCTTTATACCCGGCTGATTGCTAATCAATCACCTTCGCCTGCAAATTAATTTGCCCGTTAATATGTTCGTCAGTCGCTCTCACGGTGATTCGCTCCCATTCAGTCGGTCTAATCCCGACTAACGTCTCCGTTCCCTATTCAGGGAACGTGGGGTTACGCAAGTAACCTAGACGTTACATATACATAATTAGACCTTGATGTATAAAATATGTATTTAGTTTACGTATTAACGCTATCCGCAATCTTTCTCCAACAGTCTTCTCTCGCTTTGGCAGCAGACACGGTATTACTGCACGCTTGTAAAACGTGCTTAAATTCATTGTATTTCTGCATTATAATAGTTTGCTCCTCAGCGGAGAAATATAAGGACCTCCCTCTCTCCATGTCAAACGTAATTGGTTGTTCTGTGGCACGTCACTCTTTTATGTGCACGCGCGCGCCTCAAGTAATCATGCTTAAGGATCAAAGCCTGGGTTAACAAAGCCTGGGTTAACAAAGAAAGTTGATGAGCTTCATCATGGTACCATTAATGCCTGATTGCATCGGTTTGGATTTGTCAACCCAAAACTAATCCTGTAACTCTGAGTTTGTTCATCTACGTTCATGGTACAGGCCCCAGTTGTGGCATGGAGTATCATCAAAACTCTAGTGTAGTAGTCTGGACCTCCTTAGCAGACACCAAGACACAACAGAGACTGGAGAGTATTGAAAGACACAGCTGATATCATATTCTAATGAGATCAAGACACAGCTTTGACTGAATAGTATCTAAACAAAGACATGACCAAGATGGGAACGAATTGAGATAGTATTGAGACCTAGACACAACTGAGACCAGAGAGTATTGAGATTAAGACAGAGCTCAAACCACAGCTGAGACCAGAAAGTATCAAGACTTAGACAAAGCAGAGCCAAGATAGTTTTGAGATCTAGACACCTGAGACCAGAAAAAAAGCAGAGACTGGAGAGTATCAAACCTAGATGCAACCAAGATCGGAGAGAATTGAGACCAGGGTACAGCTGAGACCATAGATAATTGAGACAAGACACAGCCGGTACTGGGAAGTATCGAGGCCAATACAAAGTCAAGACTGGAGGGTATTGTGAACAAGACATATTGAGAGCTGGAGAGTGTCAACACTGAGACAGAACTGACACCGGAAGGTATTGAGCACATAACACTGGTGATTATTGAGACCAAGACAGAGCCGAGACTGGAGAGATTGAAACCAAGACACAGTTGAGACTAGAGAGAAGGAAACCAAGACAGAGCCAAGACCGGAGAGATTGAAACCAAGACAGAGCCAAGACTGGAGAGATTGAAACCAAGACAGAGCCAAGACTGAAACCAAGACACAGAAGAGACTGGAGAGATTAAAACCAAGACACAGTTGAGACTAGAGAGAAGGAAACCAAGACAGAGCCAAGACCGGAGAGATTGAAACCAAGACAGAGCCAAGACTGGAGAGATTGAAACCAAGACAGAGCCAAGACTGGAGAGATTGAAACCAAGACAGAGCCAAGACTGAAACCAAGACACAGAAGAGACTGGAGAGATTAAAACCAAGACACAGTTGAGACTAGAGAGAAGGAAACCAAGACAGAGCCAAGACCGGAGAGATTGAAACCAAGACAGAGCCAAGACTGGAGAGATTGAAACCAAGACAGAGCCAAGACTGAAACCAAGACACAGAAGAGACTGGAGAGATTAAAACCAAGACACAGCCGAGTCGCTTTAGATAAAAGTGCCAATGCAGAGTAGAATATTGAGACCAACAAATGGCCAAGACTGTGCAGTATCAAGACCTAAAGACAGAGAGAACCAGAGAGATCAAGCATTGAGCATGGAGCATTGAGAGTGAAGACACGGCTGAAAATGGAAAGTATCAAAAACATAGACTGGGTGCAATTGAAACTAAGGCACAGTTGAGACAAGAGTATTGAAACTTATGGTGAGGATCAGAGAGAATCGAGACCAAGACACAGCAAGGACAGGTGAGTATCAAGACAAAGACAGAGCTGTGGAGGTACAGTATCAAGAACTGAGACACAACTGAGCCAGGAAAGGATCAAGAGTTTTGAGATCAAAGCACAGCTGAGGCTGGAAAGAATTGAGTCCAAGACTTATAGTGAGGATCAGAGAGAATAAAGACCAAGACAAAGTTTAGACTGGATAGTAATAATGGGTTTCAAAACAGCAGAGATGTACAGCAGAGACTGGAGAGAAACAAGGCTTAGACACAGTCAAGACTCCAGAGAATTAAGACCAGGGAACAGCTAAGACTGAAGAGTATAGAGACCAAGACACAGCCGATAAGGAAGAGTATGAAGACCTAGATGCAGCCAAGACCTGAGAGTATTGAGACCTAAATCGACCTGAGACTGGAGATCAAGACCAAGATATAGCCAAGACTGGAAAGTATCAAAAGCAGGACACAGAGGAGACATTAGAGTACTAGAAAGTATGGAAGGTCAATTCATGACTGGAGTGAAGAGTTTTAACAAGTGTAAACTTTTGTCTCGAGGGAGATTGCTACTTGGGTTGTACTTAATTTTTTGCTATTGACTATCCTAATTTAACCCCTGTGTGTGTTTTCTTGATTACCTACTGTTTCAATTGTGCCATTTACAACAAACACAACTGAATTTTGATCTCCATATTGGAACCAAAACTATTTAACATGTTTTTATTCCATCCGAGTTCTACATCTGCGTTAATTATCAACAGACATCTCTGAACAAAGAGCATTCAGCATTGGTTTTAGGATGGAGTGAGGGTATAATCTAATAAGCCTAACCTTTCTTTCAGAGTAGACGATCAATATGGATGAAAACAAAGCTTTGTTGCAGTACCTGGAGAGTTAAACAGTCGTGAGTGTCTGCAGTGGTAGGACAGCTCCTGTTCACAGTGTTCAGCCTGGTTGATGAGTGCCCGAATCTGATCCTCATCCCCAGAGTAGTTAAAGTTAACCAAGTGCTGATCCACCCCAGAGGACGACTTTACCCTGGTGAGATCAGTGTTGTTGTGCTGGATCACCATCCATGCTTTATCTGCAGAAGACAAACAAATGCAGAGGAAGCTGAAATATTGATGAAAAGATGACAAAGCCTTCTATGTGTGCCAATCACATCTCGGGTTTAATCAGGGATCGTTCAGGGTTGTTGAGTAAGGAGAGGAGCTGCTATGAAGTGGATTGGAAGTCAAGCTGTTCATCTTCTGTATCTTACAATAACGATAACAATGTGTTCAATTTCTATCTTTTCCAGATGCTCAAAGACGCTTTACAATTATTAAAGCATTATTTATTTACTCCACATTTACATTCTGGTGGTGATAAGCTATCTTGGTAGCTCTCAGCTGCCATTTCCTGCCCATCATCAAACACACCCCACCAGTCACACACATCCATACAGGGCAATGTAGGTGAAGTGGCTTGGCCATGGCCACAACGGCAGAATGGACCTGGTGGGGATCCACCTGCCAATCTTCTGGTTATAGGACGACCAACTCCACCACTACTCCACTTGCCGTCTTAAACTTAAATAGATTGAGTAGAGCCAAATGGGCACAACTGACACAACTTTCCTTTTGTCTATTATCTGTTTTTTATTGTTTAAATAACTGCCAAAAACTCCACAAGAAGACAAACAGGGTTGCTTCCATAGAGACTCAGTAGTTGTTCAAATCCTGTGTTTGTAGCATGTACTTCATTAGCAGGAATATCACACTGACAGTGTTTTATGGAAGGTCTCAGCTGTGCTCCTCCACCAGTGAAGCTCCCAGCACGACAGATCAAAAGCTCTGGATTAAACTCCTAATGATGGGGTTTCAAGCGATTTAATGAGGCTGAATCCACAGTGCGAGCTTCACCTGACATGTTGCAGTATATCAGCTGAGGTTTGATGGGGCCGCTGCCATCTACATCGACGTGGTAGAAGCCCGATGAGTTTCCTCTGTGTTTGTAGGCCTCGCACGATGCCTCGTAAACAGCTGTGAAAACAAGTGGATTTTATGCTCACACTTTGTAAACCTTGTTTTGTATTTGTAAATGCAAGACACTTTTTGTTAAACTGGTAAGATGAAAATGATCTTACAGCAGCTAAGGCTAAATGTGATCAAATCTGTGATGTGCAAATTACATGCAAATGTTTTTCTTGTAGCCTTTGAACCTCTTCTTTTCTGATCTTTTCTGACCTGTGTGGTGCATTTTTTTCAGAATAAATGAATGCCACAATGTTCAAAACGAAATTCCAGTTTAAATATTTATCCTCACACAGACATAAAGAAGAAAAAAACTGTAAAAGCTGTAGTTTCACAATTGGCCACTTAGGGCTGGTGTCAGTAGTGAGTTAAGTTTTTTTATTAATAATTACACATCTGACTTCATTTTTTTTACTCATATTTACAAAATATATTATAAATTTAGTTAATCTATATTTAGTTTAATATAAAGTTCAAACTTTAATTTACTTTTTTGGATCTTTGCTAGCTCAGACTCTTTGCAAACTGTGTCCGTTTACAATGCTATGTCCTCCATGGATGGCTATGCCAAAATTAAGCCTCCAACAACAATCAAAGTCCTATTGGACAGTTTAATATAATCAGTAATAACTTAAAATATAAATGTTGCATACTAAAATAGAATTTGAGCTGAAGTTGTGCTTTCTTCTATTGTATAACTGCAAAGCTCAAAGAGTCTCAGGGTTAAATCAAGACTTTTGCATGCATTTGTGTATAAAAGACATCCATAAATTTAAAAACCTCATCTCTAATACCACTTATCTGTACCTAGGTGTGCATTTCAGGTTCCACTAGCATGTATCCTGAAGAAAAGGGGAGTTAAGAGATTAAATGACTTCTAAAGACACGGCGAGAGCTAGTTTTGCCCCAATTAAGCATCTATTACACTCCTTATGTTATCTTATTTTATTTTAAGCATTTTACTCAACAAAATAGATCTAAATTGAACTGAACATGAGCCTTTTAAAGGTGAGAAATAGAACTTACCATGAGACAAGGTCATACATTTGTTAACCTCAGAGCTTGAGTTAAAGTAAGGAAAGACTTGTTTTTTTGCTGCTATGTGCAGCAGACTTAAACAGAAATGAAGCACATGTCACTCAAAGATTTAATGGTGTTCACACTCGAGCTGTTTTAAATGATGAGGGTTATTGAGAGACTCATAATACCTTTTCACATAAAGCTGCTGTCACTCAAAGGAGCTGAGAGGATACAACGGCTGAATAAATCATGCTTATGAAAATGCACGTGAATGCATTAACTGTTCCCTTCGTGCGGATATCTATCATTCCGTTGAGTGAATGGAACAGCAAGTTTAGTAGATGTATATGCTTTTATCTACATTCGAAAAGGATGATAAAAATACTGCACCTGATACTGATACTGTACCTACTTTGACAAGTATCCTAATATTTATCCAAGTCTTTTATGGTACATGCTAAAGTATTAGTAGCTGTTGTCCCATGGGTCTAGGTAAAAAGACATTACACACCGTTCCAAATTTTCTATCCAAAGTTTAGTGTGAGAAGCGTCTCGATCGAAAACCATCAGCGTAAATGGAACATCACACATCTGACCGAATGAGTGTTGCCCATGAAAAAGAGTTTGGCTCTGCCATATTTAGAGTCTTTTATTGCGAGGACAATGACATATTAAAGCTGGCTCATTTGATGACATGAGCATAGCGTAAAGGAGCCACTTGGTGGCGCTCATTTAATATTTTCATAGGGACTTCGAAAAGGAAAACAAAAGAAATAGTGTCACAAATCGTCTCTTTTCTCCACATTTTTGCAAACAGCTCATTGTGAACAGCCACCAACATAATAAATCTCTTAACATCCAACATTTTTTGCTATGTGTTGCACCGCCATCTGCAGAAAAGGAGTGTCATTGCATCCTTATTTCCTTGTGCAGATGAAGAGCACCCTGATTCGTGTGAATCTCAATCTGGAACAGTGTGTAGAGGGCTTAAGATGTATTTGTATCATCATTCATTCATTCTCCAACCCGTTTATTCACATTTTTGGGGGATCACGGGGGTTTCTCCAGCGCATATTGGGTGAGAGGCGGGGTTACACCCTGGACAGGTCGCCAGTCCATCGCAGGGCATGTATCATCATGTAAACACAATTGGTGATTAAATGATACCTAGGCACTATTTATCTACAGTAAAATTGTGTAAACTAAATTTTCCAACATTCTCCTCAAAGGTTCTTTCAATCTCCAATCAAAGTGTCTTTATTTTCGAAAATAATCTCATGAGCTGCATGTTGTGAGTTTGCAACTTTTCAATAAGGTTTCCGAAATTTTTATTCCACAGAGACTGACCTCCTTGAACCTTATATTTATAATAATATATTTCGAAACAATAATGGACAAGATTAGAAAGAGCACATCAGAGGGACAGCTCAGGTTGGTTGTTTTGGAGACAAAGTCAGAGAGGCCAGATTGAGATGGTTTGGACATGTGCAGAGGAGGGATAGTGGTTATATTGGTAGAAGGATGTTGGAGATGGAGATGCCAGGCAAGAGGTCAAGAGGAAGACCAAAGACGAGATATATGGATGTGCTGAAAGAGGACATGAAGGTAGTTGGTGCAAGAGTTGAGGATCTTGAGAACAGAGTTAGGTGGAAACAGATGATTCGCTGTGGCGACCCCTAAATTGGGAACAGCCAAAAGGAGAAAAAAAAGATTTCGAAAAAATAATTGTTAGTGAGCCCTTTTACATCGACAACATAAATGGATACTCCAACCCAGCAAATGATTTTCGCCCCTAGGTAGATTTTTCCAGCTGTCACAGGCGACTGAGAAACAGCTGACCAATCAAAATGCAGTTTGTTGCTAGGCTACGTCAACTTGTAAGCATTCTACATGGCGGGATGATTAATCAGTTTTGTGGCAGAGTATTGTATGACAAAAAAGCACTACAAGGACAATGACCTGAAGGAAGATCTGTAGAGAATTGCTGAGGTACGACAGCAGTGTTTGAGACAGTAAAAATTATTGAATGGTAAGCGCAATGAACACCTTATTCACCGGTCAACTACTAGCATTACTATTTATTTGGCTAAAGTTTTCGATATGTTAAAACAAAACATGAGCTGTTTATTTTTTATTACAATTACATCAACATACGTAATTACATTGATATAAAAGAGACTTGACAGAAATCTTCACATGATGAGGAATCTATGCTTGCGCATCGTTAATAAGAACTCTACTAGACTCATGTTTAATGTGTATATAACAGTGCATTTAATTCATGTATGAAATATTAGCCTTTTCGTATTGTTAAATCATATTTTTATATGACAGCACTCGCTCAGTTGTGATTGATGATGTCTCTTTGCGCTTTGCTTTTATCTGTAGTTGAGTTCCTCAGGGTTCAATCCTGGACCCCATTCTTTTCTTTCTCTACTTACTAACTCCCAGGGTGCTTTCACATCTGTATTTTGGTTAATTTATTCCGTACCAAGAAGAACTTGATTGACTTTGACCTTTGGCATTTTTCACTTTATCTTTTGTGGTAACTGCTCAGGATTCACGTTGCAAATGATTCTCCAAGTTTGACCGCAAGATGCTTTGTAAATCGACACACAATGACCCATATTGCCACACAAACGGTAATTGTTTTTGGTTATTTTTTTCTTTAATTTGTGTTTTTAATAACACATTATGGCATGAAAAGATTTCACCCAATGGTTTCATGTAAAACATTAAAACTACTGCAACAAAAAGCTGAAGTTGCAGTGTGTCGGTGTCGTGCTGCTCTTACAGCTGTGGCATGTTGCGCCGCTGTAGCCGGTGCTCGAACAGTTGCAGTGAAATGTGCTCCAGGACTGAGAGCATTTCCCTCCATGTTCACAATGGCTCGGGGAGCATCTGGGATTAAAGAAACACAAAACGAGACATGAAGAGTCATTTATATCTCACTGCCCATCTCAAAGACAATTACAGTCAAAAACTCAATCTTTAAGATGAAAATAAATATATAATTTATTCAAAAATAACATTCAAAACTATATGTACACAATATGGGAGATATTTGGGGTTTAATTTAATTGGGGTAAAATTAAAAGTAGCATGTATATAATTAACATACATTGTTATTTGTTTGGAACGGTCTCCCAAATCTTTAATGTATATTTACACATAGTTCAGATAATTCAAATTAGATGGTGTGTTATTTAGTTCGGCTCCCAGAAGCTAATTATGCAGCTTTTAATGTTTAATTGGTGATTTCACTGAAGCAGACAACAGCATCTGATGTGAAGACACTTTCATGTTCAGAGTTCCAATGCATTTTTATAATATTCCACAACATAAATCAAATCTGTCACAAATGCATCACATGAAACAACATTTTAGCGCTTGAATCCACAAAAAGAAACTCAACAGATGCAACACATTAGCTAAAGGGAGAAATGAATATCAATGTGCTCTAAAGCAAATTTGTTCCAAGACCTTTAAAAAAAACAAAAAAAAAAACATTTCAGAATTGTGGATTTCACTATTCATTTGAATACTTGTTTTTTTAAACAGATGTAATCAGAATTCAGCAATTTATATACATTTATCGCTCTCTTCTTCATAGTCTTAACCCATAGAAGTCTTGGGATAAATTTGCTGTTAACTAAGTAGGAATGACGCGACACATCTATTGTTTAATTTTGATTTGAAATATAATGTGACACATGATTTGCAGTGTGATTCAAATTACAATGTAAGAAAATATGCAATCGTCTTTCAGTTTCAATTTACAAACCCCACATCAGAGCCATCTAGAGATGAAAAAAAGGGATAACCCTTGGAAGTGCAAGACCTGTGATATAGCTTGTGTTTTTCAAAGCATTATGGAACAAAAAAAGTGCCTGTTCTCTACACTTTTGATTTGTTCTAAAACATAAAAAACGGTTCTTTTTGCAGAAAGAATGACTACATTTAATACTCAGTATTAATTAATACAATTTTATTTTTTGTACAATTTCAGGTTTGTTGTTGAATTAATCTGGAGTGTAATGAAAGAAATTTTAAAAAAAGAAGCTGTGTTTTTATTAAAATATAAACCATATAAATTGCCATAAAAAATTTTAAAAATGCTCAAAAATGCCCTAGATTTCTAAGGATTAATGTTGTAATGTGGGCTCCAAGAGTCTGGTCTATGGATGGGAGAGACCAGTACCTGAGATGCCAGAGTTCAAAAGTTTTAATTGTGCCACCAACAACCAACACAAAGCAACAAACTAACAAAAACAGCGTTCTCATAAAAACTTAACAAAAGACAGAAAAACCTCAATAAAAAACTTGAACAGACTCCAAAATAAACCAACTTAGGGCAGTCAGCAGATATGCACTTCTACCCAATCTCCTCCCCGCACCTGTCAGATCTACAGTTCACACTGACTGACTCACCAGAGTGACTTTCTGTGCCTGGTTCCCCTTCTGCTCCCAGATCTCCCTGCTGTGTCTCTCAGAAACCTCTGCACCTACCACCTTTCTTCAACACTCTGCTGCCCTGGTCTAATGGTTTTAAAATTGAATGGCATCTTAAAGGTATGAAAAAAGCACCGTGCCTACAGAGAATCATGGTGGTGGCAGGGTTCTTATGTGGGGCTGGATGAGTGCTGCTGGTGTTGGTGAGCAGATGGCATCATGAATTCAACACATCTCTGAAGGAAATGATGCTGCCATCGCCGCATGCACTTTTCCAACATGACAATGATCCAAAACGCATGTCTAAAGCTGCTTTTGCTTTAAAGCATTTTTAAAGTAGAACAGGGTGAAGATGATAAGCATCCAGCATTCAGACTCAAAAAGATGTTATTTATGAAGAATGGACAAAGATAGATGTTGCAATATTTCGCCAACTTGTTCATTCCATGCCTGGAAGACACAGTGCTCATACAGAATACTAGATGTAATAGTTTTTTCGGGGTCTATTCATCTTTGCAATCAAACTGAGTAAAACTGAAGATTTTGTGACCAAGTTTGATTATTAACCTTAATTTTATTATTTAGAGTAAAAAAAAAAAGTTGTTAAAGGGCCTGTACTCATTTGTACACACTGAGCACTGTACATCTTTTTTCTGCAAAGTACAGTGAATCTTAGAACAGTTTTTAAATCTCACACCATGCACCACAACACAAAGACCTCCTATGGTGGATATATTCTCTGAATTGGTAACTAGTCTTTTTGCTGCTTTTCAAGGGTGAGGTTTCCTACAGATTTTATTCATTCATTCTTCTTCTAACCCGCTTATTCCCTTTCTGGATCACAGGGGTCTGCTGGTGGGGTCCATCACACATCGGGCAAGAAGTGGGGGTACACCCTATACATGTCGCCGGTCCATTGCAGGGCAACAAACACACAACATATTCACACCAAAGGGCAATTTAGATTATTCAATTAACCTGATGCATGTTTTGGGGATTGTGGGGGAAACCGTAGGAAACCCACGCAAGCACAGGGAGAACACGCAAACTCCTTCCAGGAAGGTCACCGATGAGCCTCGAATCGACAACCTTCTAGCTGGAAGGCCACAGTGCTATCCACTGATTCACGGACTAGATAATAATTACTAATGTTACTAATGATAATAAAAACTAAATATTTTGTCAAGTGTCCATTTAAAAGACTCACGGATCCTGTTATAAATCTGGAAAGTGGAAAGCATGAAACCAGAGCAGAGTGTGTGTCCTCCCCAACATCTAAAGCATCATTGTGGTGCACTGAAAGATGGAAGATCTGTACAGTAACATGAGCATCCTATACATCATCTTCAGCATTTGAATATATTTGCTGGAGAGAAGGCGTAAGGTGTTTGTGGAGCAGGTTTAGTTAACCTTGTATTTTCCTGTATCGAGGACTTGTGGAATAAACGAGTATTAGAGGTGTTTGCCGAGTCAATCTCGAGGTTAATGGAGCGATGAAACCATTAATGTCGAGAGGGAGCATTGTTCTGCATCATTTATGCACCAGATTCAATTGTTCCTCAAAGCGAATGTGTTTCTTTCATTCAATCAGTGATTAAACTGCTCACTTTATAATGTTACACAAATAAGACTCGACCAGGTACGATTTATAGCACATGTAACTGTTCCCATAATGATCAATGTTTCCACTCAGTAAAATAATCATATCGTCACTTGAAAGTCCCTCAAATATAAACATAATTACTCCTTAAATTGACTTTATAGTGTTCATTCATTCACTCACTTAGATTATCGAGAACCAAACAGCAAAGCAAAAATACTGACTCCATATAAAACAAACACTGGGTTCAAACCAGTTGGAAATACCAAAGTCCTATTCTAATCTCTATACAGCCAGTTTGCCCATTGCTTTTTCCCAACACAAGGCATGCCGACCATATCCACCCCAGTGTACTATTATATCTCACCTGTGTGATCACCTATTGTTATTGTTATGAGTGCCCCGGTGATTACTGATCATTCACACTATAGATGCCAACATGCGGCCATTTTGGGAAGTTAACAAGTGCTGTTTAAGTTTACATAAATAAATTGGCTCAAATGAACAAATGCATTTTACCAAGACAAAAAGGAAATGTTACATGGAAGACTCTTCTCTTGAACTACATCCATCCTTTTCCTTTACTCTTTTATTCCATTATTGACCCAGAGTTTTGAAAAAGTTTTGAGTGGAATCTGATATTTTAGTGATGAATATACACTTTTGGAACTCTGGGCTTAGTAGACAAAAGAACAGAAGGAGGGTGCACTTGAAAAATTACAGCAACGTCTATTTGCAACAAAGAGAAGTAATTGTGTCAATTTTAATGTTATTCTGGCAGCACACTTTGGGTGAAAGCTTGGGTTCTCCTTAAAAGAGCCCATGCCACTTCTGCCCCATTCTATTGGCCACCGGAATAGTGCCCGACGTATTGTCCTGCCAGTTCAACCAAGTCTTTCCTGTTTGTAAACAAAGTCCTGGGACAGATCTCATGGGGAGTCGAGCCCAACTGCCCAAATGAAAAACTGTTTTTTTCATTTGGAAAAGAACCTACGCAATTGAGTTCTGAGGTGATGGTACAATTCCAAGTTTTTCACCTACCCTGGAGTCTGCACTACCAAAGTAGTCATCCGAGAACGCTTCTGGCGGCTCTCTCTACGAGCATACATATGTGCCAGCTCCATCTACGGGCACAAAAAGGCTGAAACAACACCTCTTGCCGGGATTCTCCAATCCTTGGAGGTGTCCTCTCATCCCTGGCCGCACATTTTGTTGGATTTTGTGGTTTAGATGCACCCTCCAACATTGTGTCTGACTGCGGAACTCAGTTCAATTCTCAGATTTGGAGGGAATTCTGCCGTCAGCTAGGTGCTTCCTCTGGTTTTCACCCTCAAAGTAATGGCCAGTCCGAGAGAGCCAACCAGAAATTTGGTTGCCTTCTTTGTTGCTTTGCATCCAGACATCCCTCAACCAGGAGCAAATTTATTCCGGAGTTTTCCCATAACATCCTCCCATCGTCTGTTACCAGCCTCTTTCCGTTTTCCTGTTTTCTAGGGTACCAACCACACATCTTTCACTCCGAGGAGATAGAGGCGGCTGTTCTCTCGGTCTGTCGCTTTTAACTTCAGCATACGTCTTTCCTCTGTAAGCCTGTGTTCAAGGAGTTTGGTTGGCCACCCTTTGCCATGTCAGAACTGAAACAGATCTCCCTGACCATCTGTCTCGTGTTCACCTCGTATTTCTCATCTCTTTGACAAATCGATATGACTGCCTCACTGTATCCTCCTCCCATCGTGGAAGGGAAACCTTGTACCAAGTTCATCGCCCATCAAGAGTGTTACATTATACCGTCCTCGAGGGAACTGAGCTGTCTGGCTACTGTCTACCTCTGAGTATTGGATAAACCTGTGCTTACTTCACACCTAACAAAAACAAGCAACACCAAACTATCATATGAAATCAGAATATAAAACGTTGCATGACATAATAAAATCTAAAATCAACAATGAGGACCTTAATAATAACACCCTTTCGACACAAATCTCACTATGGGATGCAAACCACCCCAGCACGCGACAAAAGCTGTTAGCAGCAGAGCCATCCATTACACTCTCACCTGAGACTGGGAACAAGTATAAATCGGGTAAACGGGTCAAATATCAATTCTCTAAAGGATCTAATACACGTGAACAGATGTTCTTCAAGATATCCCGCGTCTCAGATCATATAAATGAGTTTGCATCAGGGAATAGAATCTTGCAGTAGGATCTCTGTTTTGCAGGACAGGTCTACTGGGGAAATTTAGATTTAGTAACAAAATGATTTAAAATAATCATAGGATAACCAAATCCTTCTGTATCTGTTTCACGAGCCAGTGTTGTACTCCAATGTCTGCCTTCTTTTAAATCTTTTATTAGACTAGAATAGATAACTCTTTAATATAGAGGTTAATGTACCAAATGATAATGTACCAAATTTCATGTTTGAGATGTCTACTGAGCAGATGTTTTGACTTCAGTATGGTACTTTTTTCTGTGACCCTTGAAGTATGTGCGACATTCTCGCTTTCCACTGTGTGTCAGAGTGAGATCATTCAAAACTTGTGCCATGCATCAAACTGCAAAATTCACGTTTTTTAAACACATACTCCACTTGATAAAAAAAAAAAAAAAAAAAACATTCCCCCACACTCCGTGTACCCCAGTTCGGAACTCAGTACACTATGTGGTCAAATAAAAAGTTTTACGTCAGCAACCTACAGTAGGATAACAGATAAATAGGTTACCGCTCATCCATACTCTATTTCCCAGAGTAAAAATATACTAAAATATATGATTCCCAACAGTGGAAAAATTACCACATGGTTTTTGGAGATAGAAAACGAGACAAAGTATGAATTTATTTGAAGAATTAACTGCTTTTACATTTTTTTAACGCTTTACATATGTAGTGGGAAAGCTGTGTGTTTTTTTTAACCATATATGACTTGGACTCGAATCATTACTTTGTTGACTTTTGACTCGACTTGGACCTGAACCCCAATGTCTCAAAAAGTCTTGAAATAATAATTCCAACTAAGTGCACATGGTCGTGTGTGTGTGTGCATATGAGAGAGAGAGAGAGAGAGAGAAAGAGAAAGAGAGAGAGAGAGAGAGAGAGAGCTACTTCAGTCATTTTAAACTTTTTTTAAAAGCTATATATAATCACAAAACACAAAGAAACAGTTTGTTTATGATGTTAGATAAGGATTCACTTTGAAAAAAGCTGCATAATACATTGTCAAGTTTGTCAAGAAAATGAATCTGTTAATCCCCCTGAAGCAAAGATCGAACGCATATTGTTTGATCTGTCTTAGCGTCCGGTCAGACGCTGGTTCTAACAAATCTCTAAGCAAAGCCCGTTATGCCTCAATCGCAGCAATGATACCTAAGATCATTTCAATTGAGTCAAGTCCAAACAGTAGAATCAAACACAGTTGAGGGTGTAGAACCATCTCAAGATGATCAGAAGAAACCAACACCACCTGTGTTAAATTCTTTTTTTTATAAATCTGCAAAAATGTGAACAATTCTGTGTTTTTCTGTCAATTTGGGACGCTGTCTGAACAATAATAAGCCAATAAATGGCTGCAGTGAAACAAATACTGAAAATGTTATGGGGTCTGAATACTTTCCAATCACACTTTATACTTTTACCCCAAAAGAAACTACAATAAACATTTACCATGTGCACCTTTATGGACAATGTAAAACTCAAACTCCCCAAGCTCACATCAGCCATCCAATCATGCATTTCATAAAATAAATGGAACGTACAATAAATGTAATCTATTATTGCTTGTTTGTATTTTTTTTGTAAATGACTTAAAAATTTTGCGACTTTGTCTTGACTTGGGACTTGACTCTGACTTGCCCTGTCGTGACTTGACTTGCAAAGTAGTAGTGATGTGTCGTTCAAGAACGATTCGTTCTTTTTGAACGAATCTTTAATGTGACTCCGTATGAACGAGTCGTGTTGGAGAGGGATTCGTTCATTGGCGCATGCGCATCATTCTTGTGGTTTTCCGAGCGTAACCCGTTCATCATCAATGACAGAAGACCGAAAAGACCCGAATGACTCGAAAGATGAACTAATCTTTTCTGTTTCCGGCTCATGCTGCATTGGTTAACATTACGGAGCGGCCATGAGCCGGAACCCGAAAAGATTAGGTCTTTTTGCGAGTCTCTCCGAAAGATTAGGTCTTTCAGCGAGTCCGGGTCATTTTGTTCTTTTGTCACGTGACCGCGCCACAACGTTAGGCAAAGTCAGTATGCAAATATTAGTTCATGATTAGTGAACGATTACTATTATTTTTATATTTATTACTACTACTGCTATTAACAGTTTTTGATGCTCAACACATAATGTGTTAATAAAGACTTAATTTGTTCATAAAATCATTTTCAGATATTATAAATACTTTATACACACTCTTGGATTGTTTATTTTTTTTAAATACAACCTTAAAAAGATAAATCAAAATATACTTATACAACAGAAGACATTTAAAGTGCAAAACAAGCTGTAAAGTTTGTAAAATAAATAACACGTTTGTGCCAAAAGAGCTATATAATAATAATGATAAATAAAAAATAAATTAGAATCAAAAGATACTAAATAACATTAACATATCAACACTAAAATCACAATGTAACAAACAAATTATTGGACATTTAGCAAATTATGAGCCGGAAAGAGAAAAGACTGAAAGGACCCGGAGGACTCGCAAAAAGAACGAATCTTTTCGGGTTCCGGCTCATGGCCACTCCGTAATGTTAACCAATGCAGCATGAGCCGGAAAGAGAAAAGACCGAAAGGACCCGGACTCGCTAAAAGAACGAATCTTTTCGGGTTCCGGCTCATGGCCACTCCGTAATGTTAACCAATGCATCATGAGCCGGAAAGAGAAAAGACCGAAAGGACCCGGACTCGCTAAAAGAACGAATCTTTTCGGGTTCCGGCTCATGGCCACTCCGTAATGTTAACCAATGCAGCATGAGCCGGAAAGAGAAAAGACCGAAAGGACCCGGACTCGCTGAAAGAACGAATCTTTTCGGATCCCGGCACTGTAGCGGTCACGTGACAAAAGTGCTAAAGAAGCCAGTCTGGACTGAGTGCACGGAGTGCACACGTTAACATCAGAGTGAAGTAATTTTGTGTCGAACAAAAGAGATTTAAATCTAAAGAAGACAGATCAGAGTTTGGGTAAACCAGACTAAAAGACCCAGGTAGGCTTTAGTAATATATTTATATTCATTTTAAATTTAGCATTATAGTTTTGTCTTATTTGTAGTGGGATTCGCGTTTGTGTATAAAACGCTAGTAGATGTGGAAGTACACACAACATTTATTGATATTTTAGTGAAATGAACGAAATGACTCGAAAAAAGATCCGTTCATTTTACTGAACGAGACTCAAAGAACCGAATCCGTAAAATGATCCGAACTTCCATCACTACT